>CAOLHI010003790.1:0-150391 GCA_948474755.1 Ctenosaura bakeri
GGTGGTGCCCTGACAGGAGTCGCCCTGTCCCAGGCCCATCCGCAGTGACGGTGGCTGCCTGTGGGAGCTGAGGCAACTCCTGCACAGCCATGGTCACTCAGTGACAGACTGCTGCTCCCACAGGTGCAGCTGGAGTCATCCAAGGTCCAGCGCTGCCTGTGGTGCCGGACTTGCTCCTGCGAATGCGGGAGCTTGAGGAGCGGGTGGCCTCATCGGAGGAGCATTACAGGAGGGAACATGAGCATCTGGGGGGCTACTGCCAAACCACCCCTTGGGGCATGATGTTGGGGCTGCCGCCAGGCTTCTTGTGGTCGGACTGACACCTTTGTTTCCACCTGTCTTTTCCCTGCAGATGAGACCCTCCTGAGGTCCATCGAGGCGATGGCGATGGCTGTGGCGCAGAGGTTGGGGTTCCTTGAGGCGACGGCTCAGCATCACCTTGCTGCAATGGAGCAGACTGTGGCTCAGCTACTCCAGTGGAAAGAGCAGGTCACGGGACCCCGCTGAACTGTCACTGGAGGTGGCCACTGTATATAGTTGTGTGTTGTATGTTTGCTATATATAGTTGTATATTTGCTGTTTTGTATCTGTTTGCTTGTTTTTGTGATTACCATCCTGCATGTTTCCTTGTCCTACCTCCCATGTGTATGTATAATAAATCTTTCTTGTTTCTTAACAGTAGTGTGTGGTTCTTTCTGTGGAGCGGGGAGAGGTTGTTTGGGGTGGGTGGTGGGACAGCCATAGAAGTGGCAGGGGGGTGGGGTTTTCGCTCTGCTATGAGAACTGGGCTGACCCTCACCCCTCAGGAGATGCTGGTCTGTGCTATGGTGCTAACATGCTAATGATAGCACCGGGTTTTTTTTTTAAAAAAAATAGACACCCAGACCCCGGGGGCTGCTGTCATCTCGATTGTGGTGATGCAACCCCAGGGTGGGCTCTTGCAGCGACGTGTCGGGCAGTTTTCCCTGGGGCCATGAGGGCAGCGGCGTCCCTGCTGCTGGGCGGGGCTTCCCCTTGGAGTTGCTGCGTGACGGACAGGCAGCTGGGACTCCCTGCACCCTGCCCACTCCCGGCTCCTTCGCATAAGATGGCTTCACAGGCCCGCTGGTCGCGCGAGCGGTACGTAAAAAGAGGTCATTTTCGCCTTTCAGGCGAAATGAAAAAATGCGACTCCGGCACTACCCACGGTCGCGAGAGCCCCGGATCGGCCAGAACGTCATGCGGTACAGCGGCTCGTGAAGGGGGGAGGGAGCGTGCTTAATACGCTTTGAAAACGCCGTGCGAAAAGGCCCTAGGATACAGGACTGTTCCAGGGACATTTGTGTGTGTGTGTGTGTGTGTGTGTGTGTGTGTGTGTGTAGAAAATGTATATTCCATAGGTCACTGGAGCTACCAACTCCCTAGCCCCCCATGGCCCTCTGGTAAAACATTACTCACAGTGCACACCATTGCAGCTGAGGCATTGTGGGGAAACATGCAGGCCCAATGAGCAACCAACTTCTAGCTGTTTCAGCAATATCATTATGTTTTAAAAGCAAAGAATGGGAAGAAAAAGAAGCAGCTGATTATGAGTTTCATGTTACTTTCAGGGAAACCATGCAAACTCTTTCAGTGTTGATGCAAAGGCATATTTCTCTTACCAAGCAGCTGATGCTGAGCAATAACATGGTCATATCTTTACAGACTGAAGGTCAGACTGCTCATCTGGTCTGACTGAAAAAGCTGGTTGTTGAAGGGTTAATCCAGGCTCACAAACACAATGGGCAGGATCTTTTTCACCTGAGTAGGTCGTGGCAGCTGGTGATAACTGGAGGAAAGAACAGAACCAAACCTGGGTGCAGTGGCCATGAAGGAAGGAAGGAAGGAAGGAAGGAAGGAAGGAAGGAAGGAAGGAAGGAAGGAAGACTGACCGACCGACCGACCGACCTACCTTGGAGAGAAATAGGCTGCCCAGAGCCAGGAGATACAGCCTGCCTGCTTTCCGCTACAACTGCAGAACTCGGGAAAGCACCACCATTAATATTGTGCACCAACTGCATTCTGGTTTAAAGAAGTTGTGTGAAAGCTAGAGTCCACTGAACCTGAAAATCATATCCAGAAACAGATTTTCAGAAACTGTGTGTCCTCAAAATCTAACTTCACTAGAAAGAGTTTTAGCTGTTTCTATACTTTAGTTAAACAGCCCTTTTCTCATAATTAGTTTCAGAAGCATTAGCTCCAAATGACTAAAAGTTTAATTTTCCAATTGTACTTTGGTATCATTTTTAGGAAAACCTTATCTTGGTTTTCATATTTATGCTGTTAATTGCAATCAATACACTAAGACGCTATTTAATTCTAGGGAATACCTCATTATCTGCTATAAGATTAAACTACAGTTCTGATTATGCAAATATGCTGCACCAAGAGCAGTTACTGTGGCATCTTCTATAGTATGTATCAACATACTGTAGTGAATTAAAAACTCTAAGAAAGCTCTAGTAATTACCATTTTAAACTATAATAAAGATTTCACAATGCATGATGACATAAATAATATTTTTATAACCAGTGCGTACCATACTCTGGTTTTAAGTTTTAATTCTATATCCTGTATTACTTTTCATCACAACTGTGTAGCAAATTACTTATGCCAAGTGCTGGTAGGTATATATTCAAACTATATGTTTTTTTACAAATACATGCTATAAGAAGTATCACTGGGCTAATATAGTATCTGGTTGCCATCTTATTTTTAGAAACAATCAATAAAGGTTTATAAAACCTATCTGGAACCCAAGCATGATGACATTTATATGGTCAAATGCTTGTTTAGTATCAAATGCTATAATTTTAGGGGATTTAACTCAGAATGAAACACATCTACTGCTGTGTGGAAATCTATTCATTTTTAAAATCAGCTTTCTTTGTGGGCAGTAAACAGGCTCCTACTAAAACTTGTGCATGATTTTAATTACAGATAAGTTTCTCTTATAAAGGCCAAAGCATTCATGCTCAGGTTGCTAAGCTGAATTCAATACATCTATATGTTAAAGGTAGAAAACTAATGTGTAAACAGGGAAGGTATTGGAACCAATTGCTGTTAATTTGGTTTTGATCAATTCACATTGACTGCACTTTACATGCAAATGAGAAGTGTACTATGCGGGCCCAAAGGAAAATAGTTGAGATCTGAAATGGTGTTTTGTTTTGTTATTTTTTTTGTCTGTTTGTTTGTTTGCAGGAAGAGGGTAAATTATTTAAACTACTAGGTAGAAAAGAAGGCAAAGCAACAGACTTTTTTAAAAAATAAAGTCTGCAACTGCAGATTCAAGTCAGATCAGTTTTCATTAGATACAGAAGTTATAATTTACTGCAAAACTCTAAACACCTATTGGGAAAGTCTGATGCTACTGAACTTTTTTCTGCAGCAATTCCACTGGGATATTGTGAGTGTTCTCTAGTTCTTCAGCATTCAAACCTACTTGAAACAGCAAGAGTTGAGACTAGGCTTTTGGAAATTGCCTTTAGTTAGATTTTAGAACATTGCTCAAGATGTTGTGGGCTAAACTCTAAAACTGTATAGCAACTGGTGCTGACATACCTTGATAAGGTAGCTAAACTGTAAAAAAGAGTGCTCTCTGTCAGGAAAACAAACTTGCCATTTGAATTGGTAACTTTTGGAAAACAATTATAAAGTTTGAAGATGTTAAAGAAAGTGATACTATATTTTCATTTGAATTTATGCAAAAAATACAGCCATACTGACAGTGGTGAAGCTTGGAGCACAAGGAGGTGGGGTGGAAGGGGGCAGGGCCATGGTGCACGAGGCAGGGCCACAGTGTGTGGGGGTGGGGATGCCCCAAAAATATTGCTGCCTGGGGCAAACCGCCCCACTTTGGACTCGGGGAGAGGTATTCGCTTAGGGTCAACTGGTCTCCCTTTCCATTCTTTCAACTAGGAGACATGTAAGAATTTAATCCAATCTCCCTTCTTGTGCGGAATACACACTTGGTACACTGATGGGGAGATCCTCTTCTCAATGGGGACAGGTCCTACCCACTTCACAGCCGGGAATGCTTGTCTTTATAGAAATTTCTACACAAGACTAGCTGTCCCTCTTCCCACTGGCAGGGATGATGCACCCATCCCAGTCTCCTGTCCATTTTCTGAAGATTTTTCCCCAGTTGGGTAGCAACTTGCCTATGAATCTGCCCTATATGTTGAATCAAATTCATCACCCATTTGTTGTTTAAAACAACAGGCTCTAGATCAGAGGGGTGGCTTAATCCAAAAAGCTTCCGGTAGCATCATTTTCTGCCCAGTCATCACCATGTGTGGCATGAAGCCATGTGATGCCACTGTGCCTCTAAAGGCCATCAAAATTATGGGCAGCTTGGTGTCCCAGTCCTTTCCTGAGGTGCGAACTACCTTCCTAAGTGCCTCCTTCAAGGAGCAGTTTGTTCTTTCTATCTGGCCCGAGCTCTGGGGGTGATGAGCAATATGGAATTGCTGCCTTATTCCCAAAGGCTTGCACAATTCTTGAGTGGCCTCCTCAGTGAAGTGGGCCCCCATATTGCAATCAAGGTCACATGACACCCCCCATCATGACCAAACATTGTTAAATAATAAGCGCACAGCAGTAATAGCGGTGTTGTTGAGGCAGGGGAAAGCCTTAATCCATTTACTGAAGCGATCAATTTCAGTTAAGCAGTATTTGTTACCTCTCGTTGTTGGAGGGAGTGGCCCTATGAAATCTATCTGAATGGGGGACCAAGGACCCTTGATCCTCTGGTGTTGGATCAGAGCCCTGGGTCCCGAGGAGTCAGTGTTAACCATGGTGCACGCCAAACAGTTGTCCACCCATTGGTTGACATCCTGCTTGAACTGAGGCCACCACCCAGTTTCTCTGACCCTATCTAACGTGACCTCTTGTCCACGATGCCCCTGCTGATGTATGAACTGGATCACATCCCCATGGAGGTCCATAGGTACTATCCAATGATGCTGACCATTAGTATGCACACCCAAAACACTCCCTCAATCTGCTCTATTTTAAACCGACGAGAATCATCAGTTCCCTTCCTGGCCAACTCAACGGTTTTGGGATCTCCCTTTTGCAACGTCCCTAAGTCAAAAGTGGGAGGAATGAGGGGCTGCTTGGGATTCACATTGATGGGGGCTATGGGAGTTGCATCATCCTGCAAAGCTGCTTCTCTGTCCAGGGCATCTGCTCTATTGTTCCAAATACACATGGCAGAACCACTCTTTTGATGCCCTTTGACATGAGCAACCCATGTCGGAGCAGTTCGTTCCTCAGTTTTCACGGCTATTCAGACTCATTTCTCCAAATGGGCAATGGGCTTCCCATCTGAAGTTTTTATGTCATTTTGGAGCCAAATTGGGAGCCATACACTGGCAGCTTTGGCCGTCCAGTCTGAATTGGTGTAAATGGTTAAGGGGCAGTGTGATGTTGGAAAATGACACCATGCGTTGCTGGGACGTATTTTCTAGCCTTTTATGATTTTAGCTATTAATTCATCTTCGCTGCCACCACCCGCTGAATTATGAATGATCTGGACACTTGGACAGTACAGCGGGACCCTGTCCAACCACGTACATCCCTAAGCTTAAGGATCTTCCTTTTCCCCCAGTCTACCTAGCTTGGCGTGGGAAGGAGAGAAACAGGGTCTTTTACAGAAAGTATTTATTAAAGGTAGGCAAATAAACAAGGCAAACTACCACACATGGGAAGCCCCCTCCTCCCAGGCACACTTAGTACAAGTAGTTACAAAAAGAACAGATATAAAAGCACAGATACATTCTTTAGATCAGCCAGCCTCCAAAATAACAGAAAAGTCCCTAACGCGACTAGATAACTTTAGTCTAATTACTCACAGTTGTTCCTAGGCTTAGATGTTCTAAAGGAAAGGCCAGGAAGCGAGGCCTATGGCCCCCAGCCTGCTACTGGCACAGAACCCCCTCCAGGAGGTTCCTTGGTTGTTATCCCTTTGTTATCTCTCAGCCACATGGCCTCCAAGAAGTTTTATAACTTCTCCTTGGAAGCATCTGGAAGCATCCTGAAGATGCTCACTTCTTTCCTTTTTGATTGGTCAGTTCTCACCCTGTGACCTATGATGCTGACCACATGACCTATGATGCTGACCCACATGACCTATGATGTAATCTAATCCCCAACACCTTATTAACCCTTGGTTTACCTGAAGAGGGCAATTTCCCCCTTTAGCTAAATCTAGCTAATGGGAAGCCCCATTATCACACACACCCCAAATCTCAGACGGTTTGGAAACAGCTGAAGGCTGGAGCCACACCGGCTGGGATTTCATCCTGGGACCTAAGGAAGGAAAAGTCAGATGTTGAATGTCGAAGTCAAAGTCTTGTAAGGCCAGACTCCATCGGAGTAGCTTCTTGTTAGTCCCCCGGACTGTATGGAGCCATCTGATGGCAGCATGATCAGTCTGGAGAGTGAAGCGGCGTCCCCAGACATATGATCTCAGCTTCTCTAGCGCATACACAATGGCATAGCATTCCTTCTCTGGAATGGACCAATTGGACTCCCTTGCAGATAGCTTCTTGCTGAGGAACAGAATGGGATGCAAGATTCCATCCGGACCCTCTTGTAGTAAGACTGCTCCAATGCCTCTGTCAGAAGCATCTGTAGCCACTATGAATGGTTTGTCAAAATCTGGTGCCATGAGCACGGGATCTGCCATCAAGGCCTGCTTCAAGGCTCCAAAGGCTTTTTGACACTCTGCTGTCCATTTCACTATCTTAGGCTTCTTGGAACCTGTCAGATCTGTTAGAGGTGCTGCCACTTGGCTGTAGTTGGGCACAAATCTCCGGTAGTACCCAGCTAGGTCAAGGAACGACTGTACCTGCTTCCTGGAACGAGGAATGGACCAGCTATTAATAGCTTCCACTTTAGCAAAGTCCCCGGACCCTCTTAGCAAACAGTCCACAAAGGTCTGTTTCCTAGGGAAAGGTCCCACGATGTCCACAGCCACTCTCTGGAATGGGACATCAATGATAGGAAGTGGTTGGAGAGGGGCCTTGGCTTGATCCTGAGATTTCCCTACTCTCTGGCAAACCTCACAGGATCGGACATAATCAGTAACATCCTTGCCCATCCCCTCCCAGTAGAAGGACTTTCCCAATCTGTCCTTCGTTCTGTTTACCCCAGCATGTCCACTAGGATGATCATGAGCCAGACTCAAGAGTTTGGCTCTATACTTAGACGGCACCAGCAACTGTCTCTGAGCGTGTACGCCCCCTTGCTACCTCTTGGGCCAGACTCACGATACAATAGGCCCTCAACGATTACAAATCTGGGCCCCTTCATCGTTGGAGAAGACTTCGCCTCTTCCTTTACTCTGGTCCAGGCAGCTTGAAGGCTCTCATCTGCTTCCTGGTTTTCCTGGAACTGCTGTCGCTGAACAGGAACCAGCTGTTCCACCTGGAGTGGCAGACTCGCCTCAGATTCTCGTTGCATTGCAGCTTCTCCAGGTTCTGTTCCCTTGACTGGAGTGTCAGGATCAGGATCAACTGAAGAATCAGTGGTAGTATCCCTGGAGGTCGACGCAACCACTAACTGGGCCAACTTAGGCTTCTGCTTACAGTTGGCTTTAATATGTCCAAGCTCTCCACAGAGAAAGCATTTAGGGCTAGCCTTTTCCCCTGGCTGGCTCTGCACGCTGGCCACAGGCTGCTGGCTGTAGCGGGGCTGTGACTTCGTGGAAGAGCTGTTCATCTGAGGCTTCATGTCATTTAGTGATGGCCTTGGGGTAGAAGTGTTGTGCTTCTGTACAGGTCGTTGAGAGATATCTTGGCGTGGCTGTTGGTATTCCTGCTTGTCTGTAGAAGGCATTACCACAGTAGGCTGGAATACCTCCTCACCTCTGGAGGCAACAAACCGATCTGCTGCCCTGGCAGCTTCTTCCAGCATCCTAGGCTCTTTTTGTAACACAAAGGATGATGTCTGAGGGGGTATGTGATTCAAGAATTGCTCCAATGCTATCTGGAACAGGACATCTTCCTTGGTGGAAGCTTTAGCTGCTTGCATCCAAGAGTCCAGTGATCTCTGAATTGTACAGGCCATGTCCTTGTATGATTCACCAGCTTTCTTCTTGGTGTTGCGAAAGTGGACCTTACCCTTCTCTGGTGTGAGTCCAAGTTTCTCCCGAGCTAAGGCCACAAATTTGGAAAAATCATTCATGTCAGCAGCAGACATGCGGGATTCAACTTCTCGCAGAGTTCCTGTGAGAGTAGAGCAAAGTTCACTCATATAGTTCTTCTCAGGAATCCCCAAATCATAGAATCATAGAATCATAGAAATGTAGAGTTGGAAGAGACCACACGGGCCATCCAGTCCAACTCCCTGTCATGCAGGAACATCCTCAAAGCACTCCCGACAGATGGCCATCAAGCCTCTGCTTAAAAACCTCCAAGGTAGGAGACTCCACTACTCTCCGAGGCAGCAGATTCCACTGCCGGACAGCCCTGACTGTCAGGAAGTTCTTCCTGAGGTTCAGGTGGAATCTCCTTTCCTGCAGCTTGAATCCATTGCTCCTTGTCCTGGTTTCTGGAGCAGCAGAAAACAAGCCCCTACCTTCCTCTACGTGGCATCCCTTCAAATATTTAAACATGGCTATCATGTCCCCTCTTAACCTCCTTTTCTGCAGACTAAACATACCCAGCTCTCTAAGTCTATCCTCATAGGGCATGTTTTCCAGGCCTCTCACCATTTTGGTCACCCTCCTCTGGACTTGCTCCAGCTTGTCAATATCCTTCTTGAATTGGGGTGCCCAGAACTGGACACAGTATTCAAGATGGGGTCTAACCAAAGCAGAGTAGAGTGGTACTAGTACCTCCCTCGATCTAGACACCATACTCCTGTTGATGCAGCCGAGAATTGCATTGGCTTTCTTGGCTGCCGCATCACACTGCTGACTCATGTTCAGCTTGTGGTCTATGAAGACTCCTAGATCCCTTTCACACGTACTGCTATCCAGCCACGTGTCCCCCATCCTATATTTCTGTATTCCATTATTTCTGCCTAAGTGTAGGACCTTACATTTCTCTCTGTTGAATTTCATTTTGTTCGCCCTGGCCCAGCTCTCCAATCTATCCAGGTCATTTTGAATTTTGATCCTGTCCTCTGGCATATTAGCAACCCCTCCCAATTTGGTGTCATCTGCAAATTTGATGAGCATGCCCTCTATTCCTTCATCTAAGTCATTGATAAAAATATTGAACAGCACTGGGCCCAGGACAGAACCTTGTGGCACCCCACTAGTCACTTCTCTCCAGGATGAAAAGCAGCCATCCGTGATCACCCGTTGGGTTCGGTCGGTCAACCAATTACATATCCAATTAACAGTAGCCCTGTCTAGCCCACATTTTACTAGCTTCCCCTCCCTTTTCAATCATTCGCTGCACGAATAAAGGAGATCAGAAAAGCTTCAAAATCCTCTGAGTCCTTGTAAACTGGAAGCTGTCTGTGGCTCTGCATTCCGTTGATTAGCTTCCTGAGTTCCAGTGGAGGCCTGTGTAGAGGTCAGCCGCATCATGTCAACAGTTTTATCCAGGAACCCTGAAATCTGTTCAGGTGTCAGCTTGTCATGCATAAGGCTTACTGCTTCCCAGAAAGCAGCAGGGGGGACAAGGGCTGTTGCTGACATAGCAGCCCCTTGCGGTGCCAGATTACTACCACTAGGGGTAGCTGGTTGAGCAGATGAGCTATCTTCTGTAGTATCCTGTTGTGTGGCATTGCTGCCAGTAGGGGTCGCTGCAGCTTCAGGATCCATACTGTATATTAACAGCCTTCCAGACCTGAGTTTCATACACTAACTACCTCTGTGCACGCGAAAACTTAAAAACAAACAAACGTCTGATTGGCTGATCCAAAGAATATACAGTACCAGAATCCCAAAACCAAGAAAAGTGGAGAAATCCCAAGCCTTTCTCCTCAGTCCCCTTTCGTCACCCCCCTCCTCCTCCTGAAGGAAAAGAGAGAGAACAAGAAAAACCTGCCTCAGTGACTGAATTGGGTACTTAGCAAATTCCTGCCACAAACACCTTTTCTATTGATATGCTAATGTACTATCTTTGCTGCTGGAGAGCAGATTGAAAAATGCTGGCTGCTGACTCAAAACACAATGAGTTTAGCAGCTTTAACAATCCATCTCTCACTACCAAAGTAGAAAGAAGGAAATCCAAAGGAAAAACACTCCTTTCCCAAACAGAGGCTTTGCTTGACAGAGCAGGCAGCTCTTCACTGAAAGCCCAAAAATCACCCTTTCGCCAAGAGTGACTCTGGTAGGCAGCTCCGCCCCCCAACTTCCTCCTCTCCCTCCCTTTCCAGTCACCAGGAAGGAGGGAAAGGGGAAAAAAAATTTCAAAAGCCTGCTTAAGCAACAAAGCCAAAGCAAGCCCCCTCAACTTCCTACCCCCCTCCCTTTTCACTGCAAGGAGGGAGGGAAGGGGGGAAAAAAAACCTCTCAAAGCCTTTTTAAACAAACAAAGGCAACGAAGCCCTCTCTCGCCCAGTCCCCCCTCTCCTGAGCTAATTCCTTTGCAGGAGACACAGGGATACTGGAGAGAGACTGAAAACCCCCTACTTTCTGCAATTTAAACCCCCAACTCTCCAATCGATACCGCTGCCACCATGTGAAGCTGGAAAATACGTCCCAGCAGCGCATGGTGTCATTTTCCAGCTTCACAGGCAGTCAAGTGGTTCATGCTCCAGTATAGCATGTAGAGCTTCTACCTCGGCTGCTTGGCTGGAGTGAGGCCTGGCTTTCCCTTGCAGGGAGAAGGAGTGTGATACTCAGATAGCTCCAAAGTCGGTTCTAGGACTCCCATCTACATGCATCAAGGATCCATCACAAAACCAACAGATGAATCCCTGTAATAATGGCTCTTCAAGAGAGGCTCCCCACTCGACGGGCCAATTTACAGTGTTCTATTTGTCGTAAAGGGCACTCATGCATGGCTCCCATAACAATTGAGCCATATGGAGCCGGCGGGTCTTGAGGCTGTTTTTGAAAATCTATCCCACGTGACACCAGGGAAACGGTTCATTTGGCTATCCTGGCGTTAGATACCTGGCCGTTCTGGACTTTTCCAGATAGAATATATTTAAGTCATGGTGGTGGTGGGAGTCTGGACTATCACACGGGCGCCTCCTATCATAAATTCCTGGTGTGTTAGCACCCAGACTAGTGCGAGACACGTTTTCTCACGTGGAGTGAATTTCATTTCATGTGGATCCAAATTTCAGGAGGCATAGGCGATAATGTGCTGAGTACCATTCAGAGGTTGTGACAGAACTGCCCCGAAACTCCTGTCAGAGGTGGCTAACTGTATGAGGAAGGGCTTGGACATGTTCGGGTGAGCTAGTGCGGGTGATTTTATCTTTTAACTGCGTGAACCCCTACTGCTGTGCAGGGCCCCATTCCCACTGGACATTTTTTTTCAAGAGAGCATACAAGGGTCTTGCCTTGGTGGCAAAAGACTCAATGAAGTCTCAAGAAAAGTTGAAAGTGCCCAAGAGCAAACGGAGGGAGTGCACATCAGTAGGTGCTGGCAACTTGGCAATTACCTCTACGTGCTGGGAGTCAGGCGTGAGATCCTCAGCTCCCAGGCTCAGCCCTAAGTATTTCACTTCAGTGGAAACTAGCTGAGCCTTTTCTCGATTGGCCTTGAAACCCATGTCTCTTAAGAGTCCTAAAACCTTGTGGATGATGTCCCTCATCTTTTCTTCTGAGTCTGAATGTACCAGAATGTTGTCCACATAGGACAGGACATGAGATCGTGAATCTGGCTGCAGCTTATCCCACATCTTCACCACATAGGCATGGCAGATGCTAGGGATTGAATGGAATCCCTGCGGAGTTCTTTTGAAGATGTACTTTTGCCTTCAAAATGTGAAAGCAAATTTATACCAGCACACTTCATGCAGCGGTGTGGAGTGGACAGCATTAGCCAAGTGCAGTATGCTGTAGTATCTTGCAGTAATGACTGTCAGCAGTAATGGCTGTCAAGATCTCATTGTATTTGACTACAACTGGGGCTACTGGGGAAGTGGTGGTATTTAGTGCTCTAAAATCCACCACCATCCTCCAGGTCTTTCCATCCACCTTCAGAATGGGCCATAAGGGTGCATTGCAGATGGACTGCATCGGGGTAATAACATCCCACTTGATGAGCCCCTCAATGGTCTTCCCTACCCTATACCTTCCTCTGCTTCTGCAGGGTATTTTTACTGCTTTTGGGGTAGCGGATCTCTGCCCTCAATCAAAACACATGCACTTTTCACCTTTCCACACTCTATCTTATCCTGTATCCATACCTCAGGGAAATCTTGTACCCATGGGTCACTCACTAGTCAGGCTCTGCACAGGGGTAGGAGCCTTGATAGCTGCACAATGATGGACTGCCAAGATCTCAAGGGGGCCTTGATCTAATTTCCATAAGAAGCCATTCACATAGTCCACCGTGAGCTTGTTTCCTCAGAGGAACCCGATGCTCAAAAGGCCTTCGTCATCTCCCTGATTCTCACAAGCTGAACTGGAACGTCCTTATGTCAGGGGAATGTCAGTCCAAACCTGGGCATGGTGTCCTCCCCCCTCCGTATCCAGTCAAGCAGATGGCGTCCGAGGTGGGCTTATCATGTCTTACCAGTTTAGGGTGCAGCGCGTTTAGTGCTCCCCTGGAGTCTACAAGTAATGTGGCAGGAGTCTTTTTCCCTATCGGTCCCAATGCCTGCCTTTACCCAAAATCTCCCCCATTTGCTGGGCATCAGCTGAGCCATGACATTCTTAGGGAGATCCTTGGACCGAGGGCCCCTCTATTCCAGCAACTCCAAGTTGGGATAGTACTCTGCCGGAGGAGGACTGTTGGTCACAGTGTTCACCAGCTGGTTACCTCCCAGCTGGGAGTGCTTTGCCAGAGCCTTGATGACCTCTAAGGTGGGTTGCTTATCAAACTGATTCATGTCTTGTCCAAGCTTCCTCAGGGCACCCCAGGGCTTTACTCTCTCAGCGGAATATGTCTGTGTTGTGGGATCGTATCCTTCAGACGGCTCTCGAGGAGCACCATTGTCCTGGGTAGACTGGGTTATCTGAGGCCGGGATGCAGAATTCCCTACTCTGTTTGGTGGACCTCAGGAACCTCTGGCTTACCAAGATTCCTGTCTCCCTTTGTATTCCTGCTTCGAAGGGGGACAGGAGTTCCAGTTCCCCTTGGGGGCTGGCTTCCTGTGTTGGGAATGGGGTCCATAGTTGGAGTATGTCACCTCCTGTATGAGCTCCCAATTCCCAGCTTCCTTCCTGTGTGGCCTTTGGGGGGGTCTCAGGGCTCCAGTCTTGTGGAATAAGTCCGAGATTCTCTGGAGATTGGCATTAAAGTCTCCCCATGTCGTGGTCTCGGGATTTATGAGACCCAAGGCCATCTTGGTCTCATGGTTCAAGCCTCCATAAATAATTGTCTTGAACTCTACGTTATTGAAATTCCAATTGCCCTGAGCTGTTTGAACCTTCTTGGCTAGTATAGCCAGAAGCTGCTTTCTGGCTACATGAGCCTTGGGGTTCTCCTTGGGTCCCTGCTGCTACATTACATACAGGACTTCTGCACTCTGTCTGTGCCACAAAATCCTGATGATCTCCCTCATCCAATCATGGGCATCCAGCCTCACCAACCGTCGGGCAGCAACAGCTGACTC
Organism: Ctenosaura bakeri; assembly: GCA_948474755.1. Lineage (NCBI taxonomy): Eukaryota > Metazoa > Chordata > Lepidosauria > Squamata > Iguanidae > Ctenosaura > Ctenosaura bakeri. The sequence goes on from CAOLHI010003790.1 coordinate 13,721, forward strand.
TAGAGTAGGGAGCTCAGAAAGAGACAAACCCAGCCGGGCCAACTGGGTCAAATCCTGGCTGTTGGCTGTGGGGTGTGAATGGATCACAGCATTAAGCCACATGATCCCAGTGTTCTTATTAAGGGGGCCAAGCTGATCGGCAATCACCTTGGCTTCTGTGGCTTTCCAGGGGAACCTAGTTTCTATCTCCTAGGTCTCTTCTGCCTCATCCCCATCGTCTCCATTGTCCCTAGGAGACACCCTCCTCTTAGTCATGGAGCAGGTCCCAATGGGGCTGCTACTATCAACCCAGTCAGGATTAAGCGGGTGCATTTCCACTGCATCCTCAGGCAGCAGTTCCCTGAGGGCAGCAAGGGGAAGGGAAGGGAGAAATTCTGGGCAAACTGCTGGGATAACTGCCTGCCAAGTTTGCAGCTCCCTCTCTGACTCCTCTACCCTTTGATGATAAGTCGTGTGACTAACTACTTCTTGCTGTTCCTTGAATTGCTTTGCCATGAATTTGGTGGCAGTTTTTGATTGGGCCAGCTCCTCCCCTAACGTTTTGGCCCATTCCTGCCAAGTCTGAGCTTGGAGGATCGCTTCACTAAGCTTCTGGGATGTGGCTTGTGTGACGGATGCAAAGGTTAATTTGTCCACTCAGACAACCTCAGCCTTGGCCTGAAGCTGGGCAACCTCTTTATTCAACTCTTCAATCTGGGCTCTAGCCGCTACCAGGGCACTTGAGGCATCCCTCGCAGCTAGCCAAAGTCCCCACACTGCCAGGGTGTCCTTGGAAGGTCCAAAAGGGGTCTTTGAAGTTCTAGCTTGGAGATAAGCCTCCCTCAGGGACAAGAAGAGATCGGGTTTTTTAAAGCTGGAGTCTTTCCAGGGGCATTTCCCCTTGTGGAGGACCTAACATTCTAACTTCCCCGTGACTTTCTCCTCCTGCAGGAGATTTTTCACCTCCATAATGATCCTCAGACTTTTGTTACTGCCAAACTCAAGTGAGACCAGGTCTGTAGTGATGGGAAGGATCACTGAGACCCCTGGGGGAGTGCCAATGAGACGAACCTTACGGAACCTTATCTGGGAAAGAGGGTTAGGAACCAATCTACAGCCTGCCCCAAAGTGTCTCTTTTGCTGATCTAAGCCCGGCCTTCCACCTCAACAGCTTAGGGCAAAAGGACAGGGGCACGATTCAGGGACTGAGAGGATAGCCTTGATCCTGTGGGGGAAACCTCCACCTAGACTCTGCCTAGCAATGAAGGGGGAACATGAACTCAACGGAACTTACAGTGCTGCCTGGCCAAGCAACATGGCAAGAGGGTGAGGAACCAAACTGAATTGTCCCTAAGTTAGTTTTTTGGGTGAGGGGCGTCTTCCTCTATCACGGGGAAATCTTCTAAAAACCCTAATCTAGGCTGGGAATCACCACCCACACCTAACCTTATTGCAGTCCAGGATTCACCACCCGCGTTCCTGCTGTACGGGATTCACCAACCAGTTTGTTTTGGGATTCTCCCTGCGGTAGTGTGTGCCCACCCTACCATGTGTATGTGAGCTGAACCTGGCCTAGCACCTAGCGCTCAGGATTCCAACTCACGATAGTCCCCAAGTTAGGGATGTGATTCCTGGGACAGCCACATGTGCAGCCCTTGCGAACTACCATGATTCACTGGTCTGCTAGTGACCATGTAGAGGCAGCTGCCATACACGGACCAAGATAGAAAGGGGAAGAGATTTCCAACCCTGATAGACTAGCCTTTTTTTTTTTTTTATTTATATAACTGAATCACAAATACAAAACAAGAAAAAAAAATTAAACACCATGTGATATACATAATAGTGAATTAAAAAAAAAATTTTTTTTCTTTTTCTTTTTTTCTCTTCTCTTAAGCAATACTAACTTTCATTGTTATTTTGCACCTTTACCCTTAAATTTATAAATCTGTTCAACTGTTATAATTTCACATTTAATTCAATATTTTTCACATCCCCTTTAATCTATTTCTATTGTTAATTCTTTTAACTTTTTTTTAAAAAACATTAACATCACTTATCCATTTAAATCTATAAATCACAAGTTTGACACACACACCTACTAAGAATTACAAAATATACAACATAAAAGAAAAACAAAACTAAAACTAAAAAATACCCACCCCCCAGAGCCAACTTTTTATTTAATCCACTTTCCAAAATTGCCATTCTTCTTTTGACAGGGTAGTATTACTATCTCTTTTCAGAACTTTATCCAAAAATATTTTCCAAATTTCTTCAAAATCATTCCCTTTAACCAAACCTTTCATAAACCTAATTCTACATGTTAGTTTATCATTAATTGCAATTTTCCACACTTCGTTATACCATTCCTCTATTTGAAATTTTTCATTTGCTTTCCATTTTCTTGCTATTATTAATCTCGCTGCAGTTAACAAATTTGTTATTAATTCTTTCTTTACTTGAGTACACTCAACCTTATCATATATAGACAACAATGCAATATTTGGACATACTGGTATATCTGCTCCTATAATCTCTTTTATCTCTTTAAAAACCTTTTGCCAAAACTCCATTATCTTATTGCAATTCCACCACATATGCATATATGTACCAATTTCTTGACATCCTCTCCAACATAATCTTGAATATTTCTCATCTATTTGATTTAATTTCACTGGAGTCAAGTACCATTTCCACACTAATTTATAATAATTCTCTTTTATTCTTATTGATAATTTTTTTAAATGACGTTGTTTCCAAATTTTTCTCCATTCTTGTATATCTATATTTTGTACTATCTCTTCCTCCCACATTTTTCTAAGAAAATCCTCTTCTTGTTCTTTTGCTAATATTTTATATATTTCACTTGTAATACCTTTTAGTATTTCATTTTCTTGCATATTTTCTCTTTGAATAATAATTTGTTCAAATTTAGTATATTCTTTAAAATCCTTAACATATCTTTTCATACTCTTTGTCCATTGCTCTAATTGTATATAATTTAACCAGGATATTTTAGTTTCCTGCAATCTCTCTTTCATTCTATCTTTATTTATCATTATTTTCATCCAATCTTTTAATCTATAAATTTTTTGTTTTTTTATTTCTTTCTCTATTATTTCTCTTAAATTTATTGGAAATTTTTCCATCATCACTATCGGAGTTAATATTGATATATTCGGTAATAATTTTCTTTTATTTTTTTTCCATATTTCTATTATATTTTTTATAAAAGGATTTTCTATCTTCTCCATTTCTTTCTTTGAAAAATTCCTAAAAAATATATTTTCTAATTTTGTCTCAATATTCATATCTTCTATCTCTAACCAATCTAAATCACCCTTTCCTGAAACCCCCTCTATGATATATCTCAATTGATTTGCATAATAATACCATTTTAAATTTGGAAGTCCCAGGCCACCTTCTTTTTGACTTTTATACCAATATTTCTTGTTAATCCTCGATTTTTTATTTCCATTACAAAAATTATTTAATATCTTTTGCCACTCCTTTAATTCTTCCTCTGATATTTTTATTGGTAACATTCTAAACAAAAAGTTAATTTTAGGTAAAATTTTCATTTTTACCACTGCTATTCTACCAAACCACGATAGCTTTATATTTTTGTAGTCCTCTAATTTCCTTTTTGTTTCTAATCTTAATTTCTTGAAATTTTTTTCCTGTAATTCTTGTAAATTTTTTGTAATCTCTATTCCTAAATATTTAATTGATTCTTTTATTTTAAGTAATCCTCTTTTACTACTTATAAATTTTTGTACTTCTTCTTTAGTATAATTAAATAACATTATTTCTGATTTGGCCCAATTTATTTCTAATCCCGTCTTCTCCCCAAACTCTATTAAATGTTTATCTATCCTATCTATCTTTTCAATTGGATCCTTAATTGTCAACAATGTGTCATCTGCAAATAAGCTTATTTTATTTTTTTCCTTAACTCCAATTCCTTCCAAATTCTCATCATTTCTTATCACATTCGCTAACATTTCTATAACTATTGTAAATAAAACTGGAGATAATGGACATCCTTGTCTCGTTCCTCTTGTTATTTGAATCTGTTCTGTAAATCCATCATTTACCATCACTACAGATGTATTATGTGAATACAATTGATTTATTAACCCTTTAAATCTCTCTCCTAATCCTATTTTATTTAAAATTGTTTTTAATGCCGGCCATTCCACACAATCAAAGGCTTTAAATATATCTAGGGCTAAAATTCCAGCTTTTTGTTTATCTCTGTCCATTATATTTATTTTATTTATCGTTTTCCCTATTAAATTTGCCATCTGTCTTCCTTGAATAAAACCACATTGATCTTTATGTATATACTTATAAATAAATTTATTTAACCTCTTCGCCATTATTGCTGTCAAAATTTTTGCATCTTGATTTATTAAAGATATTGGTCTATAAGAACCTGGATCCATAGGATCCTTATTTGGTTTTAAAATTAATATTATTAGTGACTGCTTCCATGATAATGGAATTTTTTCACCCCTCAATATACTATTATATAACACTTTTAGTTTAGGAATTAAACCTTTTTTAAATGTTTTATAATATTCTGGACCTAGTCCATCCAATCCTGGTGATTTTCCTCCTTTTAAATTATTTATTACTTCTTCTATTTCCTCTTCTGATATCATTTCTTCCATCAATCCTTTATCTTGTTCTGTTAATCTTACTTTCCAATTTTTATTAATATACTCCTCTATGTTCTCTAAAGATTTATCTTCTGCTGAATACAATTCTCGAAAAAATTCCTCAAATATTTTTAATTTCTCTTTCATCAACCTTTTTTCTTTACCAAATTTATCTTTAACTACGCCAATCATATTTCTAGTTTTTTTTGATTGTACTGATTTAGCCAGCATTTTAGAATTTTTATTACTATATTCAAAATATTCCCTTTCCAAGTATATTAGATTTTTCTGAACTTCGTCCATTTCTATCTTTTCTAATTCATCTCTTTTTGCTTGTAATATTATTAATTTCTGTTTAGTTCTATCTATTATATAATCATTCTCTAGTTCCTTTATTTCTTTTTCTAATTTTAATTTTTTTTCTCCTAATTGTCTCTTTAATTTGCTTGATTCTTTAATGCATAATCCTCTTACCACTGCCTTCATTGTATCCCACAATACATCTTGTGTTACTTCCTTATTGTTTATATCCCAAATTTCTTGCCACTCCTTCTCTATTTTATTTACTATCTCCTTATAATTAAATAACTTAGTATCCAGTCTCCACCTTTTTGCTTCTCTATAATTCCTTTTCATAGTTATATCCAAGTTCATCAGAGCATGATCTGTCACTTTTATTGTTTCAATTTCTGTATTTATTAATCTAGGTATCATATTCTTTGAAACAAAAATATAATCTATTCTTGAGTAATTTTTATGAACTGATGAATAATACGTATATTTCTTTTCTTCACCCTTTATTAGCCTCCAAACATCTATCAGTTCATTTCTACTCACTAATTTATTCAAAATTGTTATATTGTTATATCTATCTCTAATTGATGGATCTGATTTATCTTTCCATCTATCCATCACCATATTAAAATCACCTGCGATTATTGTATAATCTCCTTTCATTTTTTTGATCTTATTAAATATTTCTTCATAAAACTCTTTTTGCTTCTCATTAGGTGCGTAAATATTCATTATGACATATGTTTCTCCATCTATTTCACCTTGTATAATTACATATCTACCTTTTTCGTCTAACTCCACACTTGTTACAATGAAATTGCATCTTTTGGAAATTATTATTGCAACTCCTCTTGATTTGGATGTACCAAATGCTTCCTCATAAATAGCTACCCAGTTCAATCTAAGCTCATTTTTTTTATCTCTTTTCCCATGTGTTTCTTGTAAAAAAATTATATCGGCCTTATCTTTTTTTAATATCGATTCTATCCTTTTTCTCTTTATTATTGACCCCAAACCTTTCACATTCAATGTTGATATTCTCAATCTATTCTCCATTTTTCATATTTTGAATTTTCTAATCCCACTCCCCATTGGCTCTTTAATGTGATGGTGCTCCCCTTCCCCTTCCCTTCCCCCTCCCACTCCCCTCCCCCTTCCCGCCCTCCCTTCCCCTCCCCACACAAACATTTCTCCCCCCTCTTCCTCCAAAGCGCTTCTGCCTTGGAAACGACCAGCCATGGTCCTGGGGGGGGGTGTGAAGGTATGCCAACTCCCGGCATAGAGACCAATACCCTCTCCCAATTTATTTTCTTTCCCATATTTTTTTTCCCTCTCTTCCTGATAGACTAGCCTTAAGGCTCAGACAGACAGATTCGCAAGCATGCATGTTCCTTGTGTTCCTAACATTCAAGGGTTTTGTGTGGCCATTGCCTATGTCAGCACTGACCTGACCTGAGAGGGTCGCAACTTCCACTCGAATTAGGAGTGCTGGGGTTGCCCACATTCTCCACCAATCTGTTACCCTGATTTCTGGGGTCCCGTGGGGGCTGCCTTAATGTGCTTCACATGGTAGGGAATGGGAACTCAACAGAGCACAAGCAATAGCAATGCGAGAGGCAGGGTAACCCAGCGACGTCTTTTTACCCAGTTTTTAAGGGGTCAGGTCAAGCCAAAAACCAAACAAAGATGTCTAATAAATGATTTTATTGAGTGAAAGTCTCATGCACCAATGCAGTTACTCACACACTCACTTGAGACCTATTAAGAAGCAAAAGAGAGGAGACTAGATAGGGGAAATATTAAAGGGGTTGTAGCTGGGGTAATACTGAACCTTTTCCTGAAGTCCTTGGTCTGGGAAAAACAGCAAAGAAATAGAGCTCAGCACAGAGAGGGCCGAGGGGATTACTCGACTGACAGAGAAACGGTCTGCTGGTATGACTGGGAGTGATCCAAAGAAATGCTCAAAAACTGGGACTATTTGTAGGGGAAAAAGTACCTTGAGGGCAAATCCTCTCCTGGGGAGAACAATGGGTGTTGTAATGAAAAAGAAGCTACACAATGACAACTCCTTTTGCATGATGAGATTACAAGGTGGTGCCAAAGTTTCGGGATCTTCAGTTACTTTGGGTTGTAGTGTGAATTTATGTAAAATGTCCTTGTCTGATAGGATTTTATTGCTATCAGTGCTCAACTTTGGGGAAAACACACTAAGTTGGCTCTTTAGTGGCTGAGGACCCTTTGACTACTGTGGGCTTGCACAGCTTGAGGTCTCCTGGGGCTAGGTGATGGGGGATTGTACTGGCTTTACCTGGTTTTCGACTGTTCGACCGTTGCTGCCTACATGCTCATCCAGGTGACCTCTCAGGCATGTTGAATCATATTTTAATATCAAAATTGTAGACCCCGGGACAGGGTTACCAGTGAGGTAACAGCAAGACTTCTCTCACAGCTTCCTAAATTCAAAATGGGGAGAAATCACAAGTGTATTTTGTATCATAGAAGAACTGTCAACTTCCAGAATGTTGGAGGGGGGGAATCAAACTAAATCCCAGGATGTTCTTAAGCTTTGCAAATACCAGCACAAACAAAAGTATGAGCAATGCTTTAGAAACTACCTATTGTTTCCTTACATAATTTCTTGTGTGACCTCTTGAGCAAATATTTGCTGACTATCTCTAGTGTCTATTTTCCTTCCACCTGCTGATTTTTAGATTCAGCAATGATGCTCTCTGCTTCAAAAGTCAGAGCAGAGGAAGCTGTTAACACAAGATGCAGCAGGTGGAAAAAGTGATGTATACTCAGGAAAAGGTGATCAGGCAGTAATCCTTGATATGAAAAAGATTTTTGCAAGCAACATGTGTGTTCCTCTTTCTGTCTGTGAAATGTTGGATGCTTTATAATAGCCTAGTCCCTCCCTTTCACTTCATCTTCCCTTTTTCTGTGGATTAGAAAATCAGCACAACAAATGGTTATAGAAGTAAAAGATTCAATTTTAGAAAATATCGTGAAGGTTTAAATGTCTCAAAATAACTTTTAAACACGTACATTGTCCTAATCATTCAACACTTTAAAGTTAGATGATCAGCACTATTTACATGGTAAATAAGGTAAAGTAATCCATTAGGTGTGTATGTCTGTGCCAAATCATTTTGTGAGGAGTCTTCTCTTTCCAGTTAGGCATTTTCACTTTCATTATGAGGAAAGAAAAGCTAGGATTATATCATTGGTTGGTGTCCCAGTGTGTTACTACCACAGAACTAGCATAAAACAATCACACAGTTTTAAAATGGGGCACTTTCTAAATGGTTAAATTAACCATACTATTAACGCAATATTGTTCTTAGAATACTGGCCTGATGATTTACAATACGTAGTGAGAGATGCATTATCCTGACTTATTTGGTTTTTGTCCAAGCATAATTTCACAAAGCGTCAAACCATTTTTACAACAGCATGAGGTTAATATATTGTATATTGTTTCATGTAGTGCCAGGCCGGTGTGGTTGCAATTGGAATCAGTTGTTATTTTATAACAGACTGAGGGCAACATGAAAATTTCATGCTATTCAATTGGTGGTATAATTTTCCAGTGCAGCTAGCTATGAATAAAATTTCTTTCCAGCCACTTTGAGTAATCTATTTCAGTGTCACCACAATGCAAACATTTAACAGAAGCAATGCCTACAGGCAAAAGTAAAAGGCTATGAAGTATGCTTAGTGCCACAGTAGATCAGAGGGCCAATGCTACAAAGAGGGCAGGCTTTCCAATCAGGGGTCCTTCATACAAAGGAGACATATGTTTGTTTATGCTGAAGACTGGTCTGTTTGTCTTTTAATTTTTATTGTTAAATCTCTGTTTCAGAAGTTCAGTTACATTTCTGTAATGGTTTTTAAATGTGAGCTACCTTGAAGACTCTGTTTATATGGCAAGTAAAACAAAGTTTGGAACAACAGAACAATCTCTGTGTCATTCTAGCCATTGCTGAGGCCTATGGGGTATCACTGAGGAAAATTGTGCTGAACATTAATTACCTATATCCAGTTTCCATTCAGATTCATAGGAGCTGAATCTGATTCTGACACTTGTCCATTTGTCAAAAAATTGTGTGAAATCTTAGCCATGTAGTAAGAATATGTTGTGATCCACATTTTGCATGTTGTTGCAGAAAAGCAACAATATTTTACTTTAGCGTACAATGGACAATAAAATGTAAAGGTAACACAAGCAGAGTATTAAAAAAGGTACTTGTAACACCTTAAGGACCCACCAGTTTATTTCAGCATGAGCATTTATGACTATAGCCCATTTCTTCATTTGCTGAAAGTGCAGCCTCGGTAGACAAACATTTACACAAATGCATACGAAACTTGGGAGGATGTAGAATGTAATAGAAATGCTTTGCTGTCTGTATTTGGAAAAGAAGATGATGTCTGTAGCTGGGCAAGTTTTTTCATGAGACTGGTAAATTTCCACCCTTTCCTGCTAAATGTAGTGCCTTCCATTGTATATCTAAAGAAATAAGCTATGCTAAATTAAAGGCCAATTCCGCACTACACTCTTATAGCGCGATTATTCCACTTTCAACATCCTATGGATGTTTTTATACAGGAATTTTTATACAGGAATTTATTTGAAAACTGTATGTTGATGTGGAACCCCTTCTTGTTGACTGTATGCACCAAAGGCCTAACAACAACAGGCATTATTGGCCAACGGTGAAAGTGTGAACAAGACACCACAACACAGAAAACAGCTAATGAGAGGACTGAGCTTTATTAAATATCTACTTGCTGGATTAAATTTTTGTCCAGATTAATGGTCATTGGATTGTTAGTATTTCATCTGCATGGTGACTAATAGTCTTGGTTCTTGACTGGATGCATCTACAGTCTTTTTACTGATTACTTGATTACTTACATGTCAGCTTTCAGAACAAATCCTCTCAAGGACTGAACAGTATTTAAAATATACGTAAAAAAACCTCTCATAGTTCCCTCTACAACTGAAGCAGCAGCAAGATAAAATTTTCTCTCAGGCCATTTCTGCACATTACCTGATCCCACTGTCTTCTAGTTGTGATCGTGGCAGCACCTTTGCCAGGAAGGGAGTGTGACAAGAATGCTACCCTCCGATCCCACCATGGAAGGGAGCATAAGGGACACACTTCTTCCTTCCCGAGTGCAGCTGGGCTTTTTCCCGTACTGTGCGGGGGGGGGCAGGAAGCACCTCCATCATGCTTCCAGCCCTTCCACATGGCCAGGAAGGATGGAAGCATCACACAATTGGGGGTCATTGACAGAGAAACTCCATCAATGATTTACCCCATGATTGTGCTGGCTGGTGACAAAAGAAGGGCAGGACCATGACAATGTCATGCGGAAGTGTTGTCGTGGTCCCTCTTCTCTCACATTCCCACGCTGGGATGCAGTCATTGTGCAGAAAGGGCCTCAGTGTCTTGTTGACCAGAAATTCAGTTGGTAGTGCAGCAAGACCAACACTAGTAGCAGACCGACCATCTGGGAGGTTCATTGCACACCAGAAGTGCAGCAAGGCCAACATTAGCACCAAAGGTGAGGTACCAGCTGCTTTTTAAAAAAGTGTTGGCTCCTTTTTGAATTGCCATGTATCAGGGTAACAATATTTCTATGTAGTATTGAGTCTGACTAAAATCTTCATTCTACAGTAGTCCTTCCACATTTGTGAGGTTTCTGTGTCCTGAACCCTTGCGGAAGGGGAAAAACTGCACATAACTCCCCCTGCAATTCTCCTCCCACCCCCCTCCAGAGCTTCTCCCCTCCATTCCTTTGCTCTGGCCCCAGTGTTTGGGGGAGAGAAAAAAGACAACCTAAAAGGCTTTCCCATATTTTCCTCTCAGACAGAGAAGAGAGGGGTTCTGAACTTCTAATTACTTCTAGGAGCCATCTTGAGAAAGGAGCACCTGACCAATCAGCAACCATTACACAGCAGAATGTGCAATCAAATGGTAGAGACTACACCTTCAGCAATGGGAGAGGGCTTTGCTAACCCAAAAGGAAACAAAAAACAAAAAAACAAACATCTGCTTGAAACACAAGCCTCACAAGCCTGAGGTGAGGAATGCAAGGGATGGGAGGAGGAAAATGGAGCACATGCCTCAGAAATAATCAAATTCGCAAAGGTCGAACCTACAAATATGGAGGGAAGACTGTATTTCAAGTTGTTAGGTATGATTTGCAATGTGTATTTGGTGTTTTATTTTAATGACACTTCATTTTTATGTTTATTATTATTCTTGTTAGCCACTTTGCACAAGGTTTGTCATGCAAAAGGGGCACACAAACTGCATCAGATCAGATTAAATTTTTGAAGCAAAAAACTTAATTTTTCTCTATGAATTAGGAGGCTCCATATATAGTATACCCTCTTGTATATTTGTACATTGCATTATATTAGATTATTCTAGATTAGATTAATTTTATGATGATTTACTTTCAAATATATACAGGTACTGAAGTATTTCTTTAAACTGTGCTTATAGCTTACACATGCCAATCTATGGCATGGTCATCTCTGCCACCAGGTACAGAGCAATCACAACTGTGGCCATTTCTGCACTGGACTTTTATAGTGCTAATGTTCTACTTGCAACATCCTATGGAAACCTGGGGTTTGTAGTTTCAGGAGGGGCATTTAGAATTCTCAACCAGTGAGCTCTTTGGCCTCAGTAAACTATAAATCCCAGAATTCCACAGGATGCTGAAAGTGGAAAAATAGCACTAAAACTGTGTAGTGCAGAAATCACCTGTGTTTGAGATGTTTTGTAGCAGCTGCTTCCCAAAACCTTGCTAGTTTTCACCATCCAAAAAAGACTGTTGTTTTGTGAACTTCCCTTTCATGAGAAAAAAAAAAGAGAGAAATATCCCATACCCCTTCAAAGTTGGTAGAAATGAAAACCTAATCTGTTGTTTCCTTGAGGAACTGAAGAGGCTTTGCATTCAGCAGATCAGAGGCTCACTCAGAAAAGGGGCCTGTTATCATCAGCAGACACACGTGCCCACAGAACTTTCCACAGGTGTACTGAAAACCTGTGGGAGGAAGGAGCCATCCCACCAGTGTAGCACCTTTCTGCTACATACTAACCCCACATAAATGGCCCTGGGTGGGTTTAGGTTCACTCTGTTAAAGATAATCAAATTACATCAGAAATTAATTATACATTAAAGTCTTCCTTTTAATTCACCTTGCATGTGAATAACTACATTGCATTACACATGTATCTCTGCATTGACTACAAAGGAACAATACCATAGAAGTAGGAAAGAGAATTGGCTAAACTTGAAACAAAACCAAAAACCATCCAGCCCTTTGTGTTCTGGTCATAAATAGTATCCCATAGTCCTGATTCTAAAGCTTTCATTCTATTTTTGGGCCATGTCTCAATTAGTGCTGAGTCAAAGTGGGTGGGAAAGGAATATGACAGTGCGTGGAGGCAGGGAGGGGAAGGGTGAGCAGTGGGTGAGACAGCATGGGCAGTAAGGGCAGGGTGAGTGGCAGTGGATGGGGTGGGGAGTGGGGTGATTGGCGGGGAGGGGTGGGGGTGGCGGAAGGGTGAGTGGCAGCAGATGGGAATGGGGTGTCTGGGGGTTCCTCTTTTTTGCACTCCCTGGCATTGGCACCTAGGGCACATGCCCTAGTTCCCCCACCCTAGATATGCCTCTGCTTTTGCACAGATAATAGTTGCCTCTCCCACTTCTTTTGGCTTTGAAGGTGGAAAAAGAAAAACATCAAGACAATGCTGCACTAAAAGTGATGGCACTTGTTTCAAGATGTATTTCTGAATGCAGAGGTTATCTTTTTGTAGAAAATTTAATAGCACTGGGGCTGTGCATTCAACCTGTATCTAGCTATACACTCCCACATTCTGCCCCCAACCCACCATGGATAGTTAAATTCAGAGATGTACTGATGTGAAAGTCTTGCCAATCAGTGCTGGCTGGGAAGGAAATTGTCAGTGTAGGACTGCACTACAAGGAACACCACCCAGTTTCGAAGGGGAGTGTTGCAGACGGTATAGTTTTTTGGGAAATAATGAGGTTCCCAGAATCCTCTAGCCTAGGGGATTCTAGGCACTATAGCCTGCCAACTCCACCCACACAAGTTTTTTTCAAAATCTGAAAGGCTTTGTTTGTCCATGATGTTGCATCACCAAATCAGATTGGCTATGCAATACCATTTTCACTGTATGTTTGTTAATTGGTTTGGATCATTCAACAAAGAAGTCCTAGGAATGGCACTGAATGCTAGGTTCAAAAAGTATGAAAGATCACTAAAGCGGCAAGGACTTGTTTAAGGAGCTTGTTGCATCCCTTGAAGGCTGAACATTAGTCAATAATGCATTACTTTTATCCCTATTTTCATCATCATGCTCATCATCTCCTTTTTATCAGTTGTCTTGAACTATCTTTGTTTAGGTACTGGTTTTCAAAGTGGGAATTCACAATAAGACTGATGAAAACAAGTTCTACATCTCAGCCTCAGTGTTCCTATCCATAAAATGTTATTCATAGTTTCCCAACTGTTAAACTAAACTTATAATACTATTCAATGGTTCATGGTTCATTCTACTCATCTTGCACTCTGGCAAGGATTAACTGGCTCATTTGGTGTAGTGATTTACCTGTATGTGTTTCATTGTCCCTCTGTTGTAAAATAGGATGTTTTCTAGAATGATAAATGATGTAAAATACCCCATTCCTCAAGAATAAATGCCCATTTGACCTCTGTAGTTTATAAACTGAGTCTTATTAGACACCTGAAATTGTAGACTGTGCAGAAAGCTCAGGATTTTTATTTTATTTTATTTTATTATTTTTTCTTGCCACCTTTCCCTGTAAGGAAGTCCTCCTATTTTCATTTGACCAGTGCTAGTGCTATCACTAAAGAGATATTCTCTGTTTGGGCAGTTAAAACAATTTCATCTAACCTATATTTAGCACCACATTGCAGCCACCGAATTTTATGCAGATAAGAGCCAAACAAAATCAAGATCTTAAGGTTCAATCTAAGGCCCCACAAGGATGGTTTTTAACCCTAAATGAATGTTTAACCTAAATATTCAGAAAATCACACATATTAAATGTGGACTACTTTGGCCAACATAAAAGTAAAACAAATAGTAAGAAAGGAAACTGACCTAGTCCCACATAACTGGTAAGTACTCATAGACAAAGGTGTGAATAATGAGACACTGCTACAGGATGGTAACAAAGCAACCAATTATCCCATGGCATAACATGTCATGTCATATGTCTAACATGCAGGTCTCATGGTAGAACTTCCTTTCAGTTCCCAGCTATACACAAGTTTATACTTATTTTCTGTCCAAAAAGCTGACAATATATTTTGCCGGGAATCACAGAAGTAGCAACATTTTCTATAATGACAACTGACAGTCTTTCAGCAGAATGCCAATCATGTGTGCCCCCAACCTTAGGACTGGACCTCAGCTGAAAGGTATCCATCATACCCTCAAGGACGCTGACCAGGAGTTCCCTCACCCTTTTCTTAGTATATAGTGACCCTTTCCTCCTCTCCCCACCAAATCTACTCTAGTTTAATTTCCCCTGTTGCTGGCTCATCTCAGACAAATCTGAATCACTATGTTTCTGTAGCCTTGCCTGAAAAGGTTAGAAAGGGTATCCTCCATAATGATTTTACTTTGTTCAGCTGTCATATTGTGCACTTTGGCAAGGAATATATTCTGCAGGTGCTCCCTAGGTGTCTCTGAATCCTATTGTGCAGAAGACAGTTCTGTATTTTTAAGTATCCTCTGTTAGAAATGGTGTCTAGATTCAGTTTATTGATTAAAAACTTTGAGAAAGCTGGAGACTTCACCTTGTCCAGGACAGAAGACGCAGGGCACCTGTGGATGCAATATTCTGTATTTTGATGATAAATAGGAATACTGTCTGGATATCATCTATCAACATCTATTTAAACTGATTCAATATGAATCTGTACATATAAAAAAGTTTACTTAAAATCTATCCCCTCATTTATCCTCTTTTGGTAATTATTTCCTCATTTGGACCAGTGCACATTACTTATGAAGATAACTAGTTCCTTCTATATGCTGTATAAAATGTAATTCTGAGCTGGAAGAACCTTCAAATGGGGTCTATTTCTATTCATAAATGCACATGACATTGCATAACTGCAACCTGTGGCAATTAGATAGAATTAGGATCTCCTCTCATGGGCAGGAGCTGGTTCCATTTAGATGAAAATGCTCACCATCTTCTCACAGGAGGATGCAGTTAGCGTGGCTGGCATTTCTTCAGGTTACTGTATCATGTAAAACTGAACTAGGAAAGGAGGAGAAATTCTTTTCTTGTTTTAAGATTACAATGGAAGAATCTAGTTTAGCAAACATACACTGTGAATTGGAAAGTTAGAAAATTAGTCATGCTATTCCATAAAAAGATGGCTTCCTGCCAGGCTGGCTCCCCAGCTTATTAATCAACAAATTGATTTTTAAAATGGAAAATGTGTAGAAATATTTCATTTTACAGAGCTGGCTAAGTTACAGGATACCCTCTTCTTCACAGTCAAACCATTTCTGTTCCAAAATGTGGTGCCATCATCAGTGGTTTGAAAGTGTAGAAAAATAGTATTATAAGGGAACAGATGCGAACAAAAGGGGTGAAATTGAATGTATTAGTATTCAGCAGTCTGCTTTTGATTACCTCTGACTGGAAAATATTTGGAAGCCACCAGGGTCCCCTCAAGGATTATGATTTGGTAAATTCAGCACTCATGTGTTGAGATTCAGCCTTCCTTTATTGAAACTGAATTGATATTTTGTAAACTTCATTTGTGAATAATGTGACCTGACAGGGACAAATGCGAGGGAGAATTGTTTTCAAACCTCCTCCAAATGAAACTTATTATTGGGTAAGTACAGATTTCTTTGTCTTTTTTCTTCTCCTTTCTATCCAGAGCATCTTCATGGGCTGAATATGTATTTTCTGAGGTAATTGAATTGATTCAATCATGTGTGGGCAGCAGAAACGGGCAACAGAATATATTCCCTGACGTGGTGGCAGAGGGAAGAGTGAGATTGAAAGGATTTCACCTCTGTTTCAAAGGTGGTGGGTGAGTACACCGTCAAAGCACCAAAGAGACAGATGCACAGAAGCTTCTTTCGTATTATGTGGGCCTTGGCCATTCTTCCCTCAATAATCGCCCTCTGATATAATGCAGCCTTTCCAATTTTACAGACCTGCAGCAGGCCTCAGATGTGTTACATATTAATTTCCCTTTGCAGAAAATTTACCAAGCTTTAGTTCAAATTCAGTTAGCTGGATTGATGAAAGTGGCAAAAGGATACGACACTTACTGATTCTCCCTTTTCACCTTTGATTAGATCAACCTGAGGTTTATTCTGGCTTTGTCAGTGCACCATTAGGGAAGCCAGGGCCAAGGCTGAGAGTTCAGGCCTTCTGGTGTAACAGAAAAAAATATAGGCTGAGCCTTATTTGTCTGACAGCGACCTGGGATCATTTCCACAGTGCAGTGATATTATTTGAACAGGTCAGTCATGGCAAGATTTTTTTTTTTAAGGAATGTCTCCGTCTCATAATATATTTCACATCACCTGTCCAGGGGCTTCTTGCGAGATTCGCATGTGATATATATATATATATATAATCACACCATATTTTTGATATTTTCCAGCTGTAATGTAGACAAAATTGATTAGATGGTACTATTATTTTAAAAAATTACTGGGTGATGGTGGAGTTTCACTGTGTGGAATAACATCACTATGAGTTGGTCTAGCAAGTGAAATGCAATATTCAGTTCAGAAATAGCCAAGGAAACTCAGTTGTGCTGAGGACAACATATCTGATGCCTGAGAGAAATGCTACAGTTTTTAGGGAAACTCAGCACAGCTGACCCAAGTTCAGTCTATTCCTCAGAGTTCTGCTCAAGTTTTCTTAAATTTTTTATTATGCTATTATTAATGTAATAACACAAATAAATGCAATAGTGCTAAATTAACATAAAAGCATAGCAAATTCAACTGTTTATTCTACACTAGCAGTCACTCTTTAAAAGATTGGTTATTTCTATCATGTTTCATCTATACTTTCTCAGAGCTCACGTCTGAGAATCATATTCAGCAAAAACTGAGTGACCTTCACACCATAATTTTGGTCAAGCAGCTTGATGATATAATTGTACTGTGGGGATAGAGATGTTACATACTTGTTGCAATTGATTTTATGATGTTAGTAGAAGTAGGGAAAACAACAAAAATGTCCCTTAAAAGATTACTGAGTTTTTGTTTGTGTGTGTGTTTGTAATCTCAAGAAATCTGCACACTGTTAAATCAGTAAATATTAAATATTGCTCCTCTACCCCATCAGGCCATCAGGATCTCATCAGAAGTAATAGAGATTTCTCCAAGATTTCAGAGAGTTCTGTTTGCAACTATTTTGTTTTGTTTCACTTTCTTTTCTCCTTTTTTAATTTTTCTACTTTCAGCCCCTAAAGTCTTGTAAGGCTTTTAAAAGGAACAAGAATCTTTTAAACGAAAAAAAGATAGGCCTCTGTTTTTCCAGTTACTGTTGCTGGACTCAGCTTTTGCTACCATTTACTCTTTTCTTTTCTAATCTGCTGGCTGATTCTGCTGGCACACACCATTTTTGTAAGCCATAAAAATGTTGTCTGTGATGATGAAAATTTATTTGAATTATATCCCAACCTTAGGAGCCCAGGGCTTTTAAAAGCTTTCATAAAAACACAAAACCAAACTAGCAAAATGCATGTATCTAAAACCACAAATTGCAAATATCCGATAACATAATTTTAAAAAATGAAAGCAAACAGTGAACAATGAACTTATCTGAAAAGTGTTTCAATCCTGCCTTATTGGGGTTCACAGTCATAAGAGTTCAGTAATCATGAATGCAGTAACAAATAAGAGTTGCAATATTCCAGCACCTCAAATCTGAGCAGCAAATTTGCATATTGTGCAAACTATGTAGATCATTAATTGGTATTTGGGACACCACTGAGACTCAAATTCAACACATTAATTGTTGCATTTTTCCTCCCTACTGCTATGTTTCAGCCTTTGTACACTTTTATAGTAACTGCTGTTCTGGATCTCTTTCAAGCGGTCTTTCAAAAGCACGCTGGTTGACCACTTCGGGTTGTTCGGGAGCGGGCTGAGGTGCGGATCTACAGTAAGTAGGTCAGACCCAGTCTGCTCCTAGGTGTAGACGTCCTCTCTGGAGGATGCTCTGCACCGTTTCTTTAAGCCTGGGTGAAAATGGCCAGAGTTTAAAGTGTAGACTTGGAATATAGAACCCCAATTTCAAATCCCTGTTTGGTTATAGAATTTAATAGAATTTACCTTGTGACCTTGACCATCATTACCTCTTATCAAATCTACCTCTTAGGGTTGTTGTGGGGATCAATAGCAAGACAGGAAACATGTAAGGTGGCCATATATGCTCCTGGTGTGATGGCCTCATCATCATCATCATCATCATCATCATCATCATCCTCTTTTTAAATATATGTAGTATTAGTCTTTTTTATATGCAGGTATCTTTTTGTGCAGCGTGTTTACTTAGGTTTTTGCTTATTTTCTATGTTTTTGTTTTGTGTAAAACTAGTTATAATTGGTTATTTTTATTTACCAGTAACTTTCAGTTTTGCAGTTGAAATGGTATCTCTATTTTTTTTTAAAAAAAAAAACTCATTTAAGAGCAAGCCATAGTTTTCCATAATATACACGATCAAAGGCTTTGTTATAATCTATAAAGCACAGACTGATTTTCTTCTGAAATTCTTTGCTATACTCCATTAACCAATATACGTTTGAAATGTGATAAATAGTACCTCTTCCTTTCCTGAAACCAGCTTGGACATCTGGCATTTCTTTTTCCATGTATGGCAAAAATCTTTGTTGTAGAATTTTGAGCATGACTTTGGCTCTGTGGGAAATTAATGCAATGATCCTATGGTTACTGCAATCCTTGGTGTCCCCTTTCTTGGGGATTGGAATATGCATTGAGCATTTCCAATCTCTGTTTTCCATATTTGTTGAGAGATTTTAGTTAGAACTAGGGTAGATTCTGTCTCTGTAGTTTGGAGCAGTTCTATTGGTATGCCATCTGTTCTTGGTGATTTATTTCTCCCAAGTGCTCTGAGTGCAGCTTTCACTTAACTTTCTAAAACTGCAGGTTTCTTCAAATGATTCTTCTTTGAATGAATCTGTCATCCTTTCATTACTTTTATATAGTTCTTCAGTGTATTGTTTCCATTGTCATTTTGTTTCTACTTGGTAATGTAATGAATTCCCCTGTTGGTCATAGAACATCCCCACTCTTGGTTTAAATTTTCACTTGATTTCTCAGATCTTGTGGAAGAGTTCTCTTCTTTCTTTTGTTGTTACTTTCTGTTTCTCAGCATAGATTATTATAATAGCTCTGCTAGTACCTGTTCAAAAGCCATTGAACACTTGCATTCAGGGTTGTGACTCCATTTCTGTCCCCTTTTACTTTTGCTTCTTGTCTGTCCTTAACTTTTTGAAGAATTTCATCTATCATCCACTGAGGCTTCTCTTCTTTCTGGCTACAAATTGTGTCTTTTTGCATTCTTCCCTGACAGTGTCCCTGGCTTCAGTCCAGAGTTCTTCTGGTTCCTGGTAAATTAGCCTTAATGGTGGAAATGTTTTACTTCTATTTTTTTTTTTTTACAGTGTCTTTAAGTTCTACAAGGATGTTCTTCTGGTTGTATTTTGATATGATGTCAAAATATGAAGTGTCTTCTTTAACTTTAATTTTTCATATTCTCTGGGACAGTCTGCTCCTCTTATTGAAAAACACTCAAAAGGGATTTACTGTGTTTCCTTCTGCTTTGCAGTAACAAATGTTAGTTATGGTGGCATTGCCATTGTCTCTGAGAGATCTTCTGTCATTGTGTCACCCACACACACATACTGCTTCCACCCAGCAGCTGTTTGGCACATTTAACATCTGCCCACTTCACCACACACAACAAACTAGATCAATGTTATGCAAGATGGCACAAAATTTCCATGTGAACTGCCTGTTACCACAGTTATGCTATGTCTGGTGAGAGCACTAGATATCTCTTGATATCAAATAATTTGGCCTTTATTTGACCTTTCCCTGCCACCCTACTCCACGTGTTTGCAAGGGCCACCGGACAAGCACGTAATAGGCACGGCCATTAATGGTTGTACATTCCAAAACCTCATTTAGCCAGGCAGCTTAATGCCTCTCCGATGCTTCAGGGACCATTCCTTCTTGCAAATCTGCCTTGCTCAGCACGACTTTACACAAAGATGCCCGGACGAGTGCCGAGCCATTCCTTTATGTTGGGCCATTTGCATACTGGCCATACTATTGTCATCCAGTGCTAAGCTCATCATGTAAAACCTGACCTTTTCCAACGCTTTTGTCCCTCTCTAAATTTCCTTTGTTCTCATTGAGCATGGCATGGCCTATAGGTATAATCCACCCTATAAAAACCCCCTGATTCCGAGTGCTCCTCGGATCACTCTGGACTTCCGTCTAGCCTTGCTGCTGCTCTGTCCAGTGAAGTTTTCCCCTCAGTTCCCAATAACTGAGTCTGCCCTCCTCAGACTACTTTGGACTTCCATCCTGTCTTGCTGTCGGTTTGTCTGAAGAACTCCCCTCAGCAAGCCACCCTGAGTTTCTTCCTCTCAACCTCCGCTTCTCTCCAGGACTACGTGAAAAGGTGTCATATTACCCACTCCCCCGAAAACGTTCCATTTCTATTTCCAGTTAGTGGTGTGTATGTGTTGTCTTGTTTGTTGTTTGTCTTTTAATAAAATTGCTATTTTTGTTACTTTAAAACTTTCCTGGCCACTCTTCTGACCTGACGCCCTAGACATAGGGTTAAAAGATCCTAGCTAAGTTACCCTGCCTCTCATTAACTTGAAAGAGTGCTCGAGTCTAATTTCCCCCATCTTGTGTTTTTATTTGGTAATTTGGGTGCCCCTCCTGAGACCCCCAACACACAGGGTAGCAGCCTCCCTATGCTTTGCCAGATACGGTTTCATGGAAAATTGGCATTCCTGCCCATGTTTTAAAATGTAGATGTTTTGACTTGAATGGTATGCAAAGGAGTGTTGTAGCACCTTTGAGATCTAGACTAACATGGCTGTGTGTTTGAATTTTACATGAATGTGGACTAAGAGGTGATAGGGTTTTTTTTTCCCTAGCTGCATCACTCCCACTTATTCTTCTGCAGATGATGAATTGGTGCGTTTGGCTGGCTATGAAGATGAAGGATATAAAGTAGATCATTGGCTGAAACATCTATCAAATGATTAGGCTGTTATTAGATATGGCATAATTTTAGATCAATTTAACAACTTTATTTCTACGAAGATATTAAGTTATATATTTGCACATTTGTGTACCTTATTCATATACTTACAAATTAAATCTGCACTCAGGAGTTTTGTATTCTCTCATCCCTAAACTAATCCATTATATCTTTTATAATATTGATAATTATATCTTTCATAACAAGGTGCTCTAAAGTATACTTAAAACTGCATATAAATAGTACTTGTTTTAGCTTTGTAGCTCAGAGCAAAAAGTCTTCAGAAGTAGTAAAAGGAGTTTGATTAAGCCTGTGTTTTGTTACCAGGTGATGTTGTTACCCCAAAATTTGGGTGGCTTAGCTGTCCACCCAGTAGCAAATCTAGGTTCAAGAGCACCTAGGGCAAGTGTAAAAGTTGAGCTCCTAAGTGCTGCTTCTCCCACTGCTCCAGACTAACCAAGACCCTGGCAGAGGCACGAGGGGCAGCAGTGGGCAGGGGTGCAGTAGCAGGCGGGGAGGGGGCTGCTGCTGCCACCCCTGCTGCCACCCTCACACTGGGCTGGGAAGGACCCTGGTGAGGCAAGGGCGGGCTAGGCCTAGGTGGGAGGGTGGGATTTTTTGGCTTTTTTGTGCCCTCTGGCATTGGCACCCAGGGCATATGCCCTATTTACCCCATCCTAGATATGCCTCTGGGTCCACCAGTACCTCCATGTGACAGAGGGGAATTAATTAGCTCAAAATTAGGAGGCCTAAGCGAGGGTGGTATCTTAACAAGATCTTTCCACCAATATTTATGGGGTTACTCAGGAAAGAACCAGCCAGAAATTCCAAAAATTGAGCTAAAATGTGTTTTATTGAAAGATTCACACACAGAGTCCAGCCTCCTGCTATGCAGGAAGACACTGTCAAAACATTGAGAGATGGGCATCCAGCCTCTGTTTAAAAACCTCCAAAGAAGACTCCACCACATTCTGAGGCAGTTTATTCCACTGTTGAACTGCTCTTGCTGCTAGGAAGTTCGTAATGTTTAGATGGAATCTCTATTCCTGAAGTTCGAAGCCATTGCTCCACGTTCTAGTCTTTGGAGCAGCAGAAAACAGGCTTGCTCCATCCTCCATGACATCCCTTCAAATATTTAAACATGGTTATCATGTCATGTTCCAACTTGTCAATATCTTTCCTGAACTGTGGCTCCCAGAACTGGACACAGTATTCCAGGTGGGTTTGACTTGTCACCCCAGTTGGTCAGTCAACTAGTTACACCTAACAGTAGCATTGTCTAGCCCACATTTTACTAGCTTGTTTGCAAGAATAGTGTTGCGAGCCTTGCCAAAGGCCTTACTGAAGTCAAGATACACTACATTCACAATATTCCCTTCATCCACCATGCTAGCAACCCTATCAAAGAAAGAGATAAGATTAGTCTGGCATGACTTGTTTCTGAGAAGCCCATCTTGACTTCCAGTGATCACAGCATTCCTTTCTAACTGCTTTCAGACCGTCTGTTCTAAAATCTTTCTGGGTATTAATGTCAGGCTGACTGGGCCTGTTTGTGTCCTCTTTTTTCCCTTTTTAAAGATGGGGACAATATTTGTGAATATCTGTGAAGTATTGTATTGCATTCCCCAAGGTTTACAATTCTTAGCTTCCATTTTCGGTCTAAGAAAATTGCTAGCCTCTCTCCCACATCCTCACCAAGCAAGCCTGGGATGGTAGCAGGACCAAAAAAAAAAGCTTGAAAGAGAAAAATATAATCTTTCAAATAGTCTGGACCTAAGCCATATAGGGCTTTATAGGTCATGACCAGTACTTTGAATTGTTCCTGGAAATGACAGATAGCCAGTGAAGCTGTTTTAACAAGGGAGTTATATGTGCCCTATAACTGGCCCCAGTCAGCATTCTGGCTGCTGCACTTTAAACTCACTGAAGTTTCCAAACAATTACCAAAGACCCACATTGAGTGTGTTACACTAGTCCAACCAAGAGGTACTCAAGGCAAGTGTCACCGTAGACAGATCTGACGTTTCAAGGAACAGATGCAACTAGTGTACAAAGTTTTAGCTGTGCAAATGCACTCCTGGCCTTGGTTGAAACAGGCATCAAGGCTCAGAGTAGAGTTCAGAACACCCAAGCTGCAAGCCTGAGATTTCAGGGGGAGTGTAACCCCATCCAGCATGGGCAGAGTCCCTATTCCCTGATCACCTTTTGACTGACCAGGAGCACTTCTGTCTTGTCTAGATTAAGCTTCAGTTTCTTTGTCCTCATCCAGTCCATTACTGACAAAAGACATTGCTTCAGTACCAAGACAGCTTCCTTGGAATCAGATGGAAAAGAGAGGTAAAGTTGGGTGCCATCAGCTTATTGGTGAACTTGAACCCCAAAACTGGATGACTTCTCCCAGTACTTTCATATAGATGTTAAACAGCATGGGGGACAAAACAGAACCCTGAGGGATCCCACAGACCAATGGTCAGGACATTGAACAGGAGTCCCTCAGCACCACCTTCTGAATTTGTCTTTCCAGGAATGACTGGAACCACTGCAAAACAGTGCCCCCAAGTCCCATCCCAGAGAGTCAACCTAGAAAGATACCATGGTCAATGGTATTAAAAACTGTTGAGAGGTCAAGCAGAATCAACAGGGATACACCTCCCTGTCCAGTTCCCCATGTAGGTCATCTACCAAGGTGACCAAAGCTGCTTCTGTCCCATAACCAGGCCTGAAGCCAGGTTGAAATACTTCAAGACAATCTGTTTCATTCAGAAATCCTTGGAGCTGGAAGGCCACCAGACATTCCAGAACCTTGCTCAAAAGTGGAATATTAGAAACTGGCTAATAATTATTCAGAATGGTGGGATCCAGGGAGGCCTTTTTTAGTAATGGATTCACCAGAGCCTCTTTTTGGTAGGATGGCCCTTGCTTCAGTGAAACATTCACCACTCCTCTTTCTCACTCATCCCGTCCTCCTTTAGCTGCTTTCAGAACGGCTAGGATCGAGTATACATCTGGTGGCTTTCATTCTCCAAGGCCTGTCCACATCCTTAGGCTGTACAAACTGAAATGTATCAAATGATATAGGACAAGCAGGTGCCAAGATTACATCCACTGGATCTATCTCAACTACAGCATCCAAGTCAGAGTGAATCCAAGCAATTTTGTCTGCAAAGTGTCTTGCAAATTTGTCAAGGCTGTCAAGTGGTCTTTATTTTCTTCTTTTGGATCAGAGTGTAAAAGGCCCTTGACTACCCAGATGACACTGTGCAGATGCAATGGTGGCAGAGAAGTCTAATTTCTACATTGCCACCATTGCCACGGCATGGGCCTTCCAATGGGCTCTAGCCTGTGTTTGATCAGAATCACTCTGAGTCTCCTGCCAATGCTGCCAGGAGGCTTCCTTGGGTCCACTCTGTGGGAGGGGTTGCTTAGGGGCAATCGTGTCTATCACCCTGGCCATTTCCCTATTCCTGAGATCAGCCAGGGCTTCGACAGTATCACCTGCCAAGGCAGAAAGAAACTCCCCAAAAGCCATCAGGAATCCATCTGGATACATAAGCCTCCTGGGACAGACCATCAGCCCCCTGCCCCTGCAGAGGCTGCAAGTCCCAATGAATCTAGACTCCACCTGCTATTGATCAGTCCCTGACAATGGAACTACATAAAGCTCCCTCACACACAGATCACCATCATCCTGTCCAGAACAGAAAACTGTGTCCAGAGTGCATGCTGCAGCATGGGCAGCACCAGAAATTACTTGGGACTGGCCCATGGTTGTCATAGCAGACATGAAGTCCTGAGCAGCTCCTGACAGAATAGCCTCCTCATGGATGTTGAAGATCCCTGGAATAACAAGACAAAGGCCATCACTGCCACTGAAACCAACTCAGCCAGCTCAGGAAGGGAGACTGCTGAGCAGCAGGGTGGGCAGTATACCAACAGAATCTGTGCTCTGTTCTGGCAACCTACCTTCAAAAACACAGACTCAAACCCAGAAGACTGTGGGACAGGGCACCTGGTGAGGGAGATGGAATCCTGATAAACCACTGTGACTCTACCTCCCCACCCCCCAGGCCTTGCCTGGCACTGTACAGAGGACCTAGGTGGACAAGATTACCCCTCTCCCCCAAGCTTCATCCAGCCGGGTCTTGCCAAGTCAGCATATTCATCCAGGATTAGGGATGTTTTTCCATTCACCAACCTGGCATTGCACAGCAGCATTTTCAACTGAGGGAGTCTGTTGTCAAGGCTATCCAGACTACTTGAAGTGCGGGACAACTTGGGATAATGAGCACTTTGTGGCTCTCCCTTCTATTTATGGGGAACCAAAGGTAAACCTATCATCTTCCTGGCAAGATATGTTCAGAGGGCATTTGCCATTGCCTTCCTCTGAGGCTGAGAAAGTCACCCAAGATCACCCAGTGGGTTCCAAGACCAAGCACGATTTGAGCCCTGGTCCCCCAGAGCCCAGTCCAGCACCTAGTCACCCATTCTCAAATATAATAACAACACTTTATTTTTATTAGCTATTTACAATGTGCAATTTTTTGTACTGTACTCATGGATAGACAAGTAAAAATATAAGGCCCAAAGTAAACAAGGAATTTATGTTTTAATAATTGTTTAGGGTTACGTGAAACTTCACGCAAAACATCATAAGATTCTATTCATCACTGATCATAAAGATTACTGAGTCTGAGTGTCCATAAAGTTGTGCATCTATAGAAAAAGCATAAAATCACAGACCAGTCTCTGAACAAAAGAAAACATTAACACAGACCTCCATCACGTGGGGTGCACAAATCTGAATGTGACCCACCAGTCATATACTTCATATCAGTTCCACCAGTGACTCAAGAGAATGTCTGCTTCTGTTGCCTTCTCCAAATTACAAAATTGGACTGAGGAGGGTTAGTTCTAATTGCCTGGTATGCCCCAGAAAGCAATTGATGGCCTGTAGGAGATCTGGTACTTCACCAGTTGTGCAGGGCTGATTTAATATGCTAAATTAGAAAAGCAATATATGACAACAGTGTGACGAATCATAGAAATGTAGAGTTGGAAGAGACCACACAGGCCATCCAGTCCAGCCCCCTGCCATGCAGGAACACCCTCAAAGCAATCCCGACAGATGGCCATCAAGCCTCTGCTTAAAAACCTCCAAGGAAGGAGACTCCACTACACTCCGAGGCAGCATATTCCACTGCCGGATAGCCCTGACTGTCAGGAAGTTCTTCCTGAGGTTCAGATGGAATCTCCTTTCCTGCAGCTTGAATCCATTGCTCCTTGTCCTGGTCTCTGGAGCAGCAGAAAACAAGCCCTCTCCTTCCTCTATATGGCATCCCTTCAAATATTTAAACATGGCTATCATGTCCCCTCTTAACCTTCTCTTCTGCAGACTAAACATACCCAGCTCTCCAAGTCTATCCTCATAGGGCATGGCTTTCAGGCCTCTCACCATTTTGGTCACCCTCCTCTGGACTTGCTCCAGCTTGTCAATATCCTTCTTGAATTGGGGTGCCCAGAACTGGACACAGTATTCAAGATGGGGTCTAACCAAAGCAGAGTAGAGTGGTACCAGTACCTCCCTCGATCTAGACACCATACTCCTATTGATGCAGCCGAGAATTGCATTGACTTTCTTGGCTGCCGCATCACACTGCTGACTCATGTTCAGCTTGTGGTCTATGAAGACTCCTAGATCCCTTTCACACATACTGCTATCCAGCCACGTGTCCCCCATCCTATATTTCTGTATTCCATTTTTTAAACCATTCATTATGAAAGCATGGCTCTGCAACTATTGATGCAGAGATCATAAAAGTCTGAATTTTTCCACACAACTTAAAGGCATACAACAATAACAACAAGAAGAAGTAGTAGTATTGCATGTGGTTGCAGTAGGTAAATCTGTTTTGTCACCTTCATATTGGAATCCTTTTATATTTTTTATAAATTTGAAAACTAATGATTTATAAAATTGTAAGATATCATAAAAGATTTTAAAGTGCACTTTAAGCTGGAATGTTATGCTCTACATTTCTAGTGGTCAGTAATAATTGTTTTTCACAGAATATGTTAATCAGTTTCCCTTTTGAAAGATTCATATGTGTTCTCTTCAACAGCTCAACAGTCCATGAGCAAGTGTTCTTTTGCATTAATTAACTGATTTGAGTAAGGCTATTTTCTGTGCACATTTAGAGGATGCAGCCAGTCATTAAGCTCATAAAATGGACTTCTGTTTGTTTCACACATCTCTGCTACAGTCATAAAAATTATCCACAGCTCTCACATAGGCATGTACCTGCAAACGTCTGTTAGACGTGCAGCTTAAACTCTGTTATAAAAAGCCTTATTATTTATTGACTATGTCACAGAATGCAGACAAAGTATTTCCCATTGTTCCATCCTTCTGCATATACTATGAAAATCTGAAATATGTTTTATCATCTTTCTCTTTCAACAATTTTGACCTCAACATGTCAAAAGAGTTCTTTCAAAGGCAGAGGTTCATGTGACAGGTTAATGTGGATATCCTCTAGAAATAAGAAAGCAGAGGAAGATTTTGAGGGAAGAGACGTAGCACTAAAACACATGGAATAGCAGAAAGATTCTGGTAATGGTTGTGATGTATTAACCCCCAGATTCACCCCCTGCTAAACAGTGGCTTGCAGTGAACACATGACCAAGTAACAAAGGTGACCTCTTTCGTTGGAAGCCCAGACGTGAGGTCTAAACAGCTTCTCAGAAGTACTGAAAATGTTTTTCACCTGTACTAATTTTGGAGATAAGAATATAAATGGCTGGGGTGATTAATATTTATGTTTTATATTAGATGTTAATTGAATGGGATAAGGAATAGAATTAAGGGATATAATTAATTTATTATTACCCATCCAGATACTTTAAGAGAAACTGGTACATATGGATGAAATCTGAATAAATTATCAGTGCAGAGATTTTACAAGGTTATTTCAGAAATGAAGCTGCAGGACAATCGTCCTTCCCTCCTTGTTTTTATTTTTTTTCTTAATTGGATTTACTGCAGAGACCATTACCATGTTGGAAATGTAAATGGACTTCTAAGCCCACTTTATCATGTAGTTCCTGATTATCTCCCCTTCCCCTTCCATGCACTTTGATTTTGATCTAGAAACTTTTACCATACAACTGTATTTAATAATAGCATTCTTCATATTTCTGAACGTGCTTTCATTTTGAGACATTGGTACTCAGGGAATTGTTCCCTAAAGCCAAATCTATACTTTTTATTGTTATGGCACTATTCTGCTCAAACTAGATATTGCACTTTTATTTCCCATTCAATAAATATAGTTGACATTTGGTGCTGCAATGGGTATTGGTATGTCATACTATTAATTTATGACCAGAATGGTGTAATATCGATACGGTTATTATCTATCAGAAATACATAAATCTGATGTTTTGGTTGGCACTGATCTGAGCTAAACTCTGTCTGAACAAACATTCCCTGCTCAATGACAACAAAATGTAGCAAGTGCCATTTTATCTTTTGTTTCAAGCTGATTTCAAAGGTGAAATGATTTATGTATCAGTGAAGTTTGTTTTGCTTTGAATTTCTATTTCTCTTTAGCAAGAACACATCACCATTTGGTTGTGTGGAATAAAAATATACTAGTTACTTCATTGATGCTGCAGTTCCATTTTAACTTTCTGATCTGCTTTCTGACTTGAACAGTGCCTGCTCCTCTGTCACTTCATTTAGATATTGTCATAGTATTAGGAGCTTCAAAGGGGTTAATGAAGTATTTATTCCATTATTGTTATTGGAAATCACAGTGTCTAGAACACTTATGAAGAAGATTAAAGATAGATGCTTTAGACCACTTTCTGTAGTGTGATAAGCCATTACTTTCTGGTTCATAACACAAAATAGTACTTTTCATCAAGGAACTCATATTCTCTAGATGATTCAAAAATTCACAGACCAAAACCAATGTGAAGAAGTTTCTAAAATACTTTTTAACCCCAAACAGGTTATAATACTAATACTCTAATAAAGCAAAATCAAAATGAAACAAATTCTTTTCAAGGAGCCTGTAAGCTGTATACTGTGCATGAACAAAGAATGAAGAGACAAAACTCCAGATGCTGGGCTTTAAAGGCCAAAAAGTTAGTGATCAATGTTAGGATCTGCAACAATAAAGTCACATTCAAATCCTGTTTAATAATTGACCACTATGCATGCGTAAACCTTAGGGCCTTTCCTCACTACACTGTTATAGCGCTATTATTCCACTTTCAACATCCTATGGAATTCTGGGGTTTGTAGTTTACTGAGACCAAAGAGCTCTCTGGCTGAGAATTCTAAATGACCCTCTCTAAACTACAAACCCCAGAATTCCACAGGATGCTGAAAGTGGAAAAATAGCACTATAAGGCCCTAAAAGGGCCCTAAAAGAAAGAGAGCCATTACTATCTTCACCCTCATATGAGACAGCCCCACAGAGCCATGGATCAGTTGCCAATTCTGTGCATGCCTTCTCACAGCCTACTCATTCTCTCTTCATTCTTGTTTTGCTTGTGTGACCACTTCGGATTCATCTGTTTCTTTGCTTGACTTCAGTTTTTGATAATTTAGCTTGTTTGTCAACATATATTGTTACCCCTTCCAAAGTCAGCCTGGCCACCACTCCTTCTCATCTCCCTCCTTCATGAATCTCTGTTCACAAGCTTATGCAGTTGAATATCTGTAGAGGAAATTAATGGGCAGAGTACATTCATTACAAATTCCTTCCTTCTTCTTTCTCTTGTGCTTCTTGTGCTTTTTTTTTTTTTTTTGGCCAAACATCATTGATTCAGTATTAGACATCATTTATTCAGTGCATGACACGCACAAGCACATATTTTCTTGTACCTTCAGTTCCCTTCAAAAACGTTCTCTTCCACTTCCTTCCCCATCACTCTCTGCAGTTGACTTTGATGCTATTTCTAATACTAAATACCAAAACTAACCATTTGATGTTGCTGTTTCTGAATCTCCTCCATTTCCAACCTACAAATGCTCTTGCTCTCCTTTGGCCTCTTTTCTCCCTTTCTAGTCAGGTGAAGTATCCAAATTAACAAAGTCTTCAAATCTCTCTACCTGTTTTCTTGATCCTATTCCTATTCACTGTTGTTACTGATTCTGTCCTCAGCAGGTTTACATTTTATCCCTAAGAACAGTCTTTTAATGTAGTGGCTGGGGGTTGTGCATCATCTTCTTTCCCCCTTGTAGTAAGACTTCAGCTCTTTTCGCATGGCATTTTCCATGCGAAAGGGCCCCTTGAGCATCGCACAAATGTGAGGAGCGGTCCACACGACACACTCACATTTGCGTGACGCTCCAGGGCCTGGCAGGCACCATTGGTGCACTTTTTTTATTTTCAGCTTTAAGCTGAAAATGGTGCACGGTCACACATTGCTCCCAGGCCCCGCGTGCTCTTACCTTGCGTGTGAAGCCTTGGGAGCCAGGCTGGTCATGCTTCCTGCACCACGAAAGGAAGAGGCGGGGCTCTCGTGCAAGCAAGAAGCTTGTGCGGAGCTGCAGAAACTTGGATACGAGGGCTTCTCACAAGAGGTTGCTCACGCGAGCACTGCACCCCAGTGCCGAGAAAATGTAGGATGTGGAAAGGGCCTTCCACAGGTTTCTGCCCTAGGCCCTTTGCTGTCTTCTTTGCATATGCTCTCCCTGAGTAATCCTACTTGTTCTTACAGCCTTTAGTGTCATCTCTGTCAGTTGTTATCTTTCCATTTCAGAACTTTCTTTTGTGTTTAGCATCATATTATTATATCTTGGACTTTTCCTGCATAGGTGCTTCATATCATTATCTGAAATTTAATATGGCAAAGACAGAATCGCTTGCTTTTTCTTCAAAGCCTTCTTCTGAATATACATTCTGTATTGCTGTTAATAATGTTCCTCTTCTTCCTGTGGAGGAAACATGTAGTCTTGGTTTTATTTTGACTCTTTTTCTTTTTGTTCCTCACATTGAAGTTGTAGCTATGTCATGTTGCTTTTTTCTTTATAATATAGCCAAAATCAAACCTTTTCTATCTGCCTGTTTTGCAAAGACTTTAGTTTATGTCTTGGTCATTTCCTATCTTGATTATTGTAATATTCTTTTCACTGGTCTTCCTTAAATCATTCTCTGATTTCTATTCAACACTCTGCTGCTAAAATTAACTTTTTTGGCTGTTTTGACTGCTCCTCTTTTGATGTCCTTTCATCAAAAAGGGAGTAGAAATAGGATGGCCTCTTTCTTTTAGGATCCATTACAAGTTTCTTCTTCTTCTTCTTCTTCTTTTTTTTTTTTTAAAAAAGTCCTACCTGGTCTATTTCCTCCCCCCCCTCCCCCAGTTGCCATTTTCATTCTGTGAGGTCTGTGTTTCTCACCTAAGAGAGTCCTCTTCTTGGCTTGGCTTCATCCTTTTTCTCTTGCTGCTCCATACTCTTGGAATCCATTTTCCTGAATATTTACAATCTACTTCCATTACTATTTTTAAATCTTTCTTAAAACTCTGCAGTTCTCTAAATTTTTTTGGAATTTCAATTTAATTTACCTTTATAAATTTGGACATTTGGATTATATATATTTTGGATAACTTATTTTTGTATTTGTATTGTTTTTTACATATATGTTTGAGTCCTTCCTTCCCCTCTTCCTTCCCCTTTTAAATGTTAGGTTACATGCCTTTGGCATGGCTGCCTTTTTAAATTTTGTATAACATCATGTTTATTGGTGCTGATATATAAACAAAGTAATTGTTAATCAGTTCTCTCCAAGAATGTGCCATGAAATAGCACATTCAGAGGCTTGATGGCCATCTGTCGGGATTGATTTGAGGGTGTTCCTGCATGGCAGGGGATTGGACTGGATGGCCTGTGTGGTCTCTTCCAACTCTACATTTCTATGATTCTATGAAATATATTTTTTAAGTGTTATTTAAAAGTATTTCTCAATTAATTGAATTATGACAAACCCACACATGTATAATAAATATTATATAAAGGTATATGGCTCTTAAGGAGCTCTTTTTTCTTATTTTGCTGAAACAGAAAAGATAAGAAATATTTGAATAGAAGGGACTGAAGTAAGATGTGTGATATTTACAGAGCAAAAATACAATGTGACTGAGTTAAAAGGAAAGACAGTCCACTTAGACCCTCCTCTCAACATAAATATGAACAATAATCGAACATATCTCCTCAGCATGGTACTAACATCTGAAGATTTCAAAAGAAAAAAGTTGAAACATGTCTTTTAGGTATGGGATTTGCCCTCTTGTGCAAAGATAGGTTCTAAATTAGAAGCAGAAAAACAAGGCTTACTGTCAGTGAGCACAGCTACCAATAATGCTTTCCATTGGGCAGTCCATCTCTCTGACTATTTCATCTTCCATGGTAACTTTAACACAAGGGAAAAAAACCGTTTACAGTTCAGGGCCCTCCTGCATGGCCAGACTAGAGGGAGGGAGTTTGTAATAATTCATAGACTTTTCATTTCTATTCTTCTGGTGCTCAGAAATTCTGTTCTGCTTCTAAATGGCTTTGAGAATTGTCTGTTAAACTGTATATATTCTGCCTGTTCTAAGAGAATAACAAAATGACTTAACGTATTAAGTGTTCCCCTCAATAGATATTTTAAAAAAGCTGAGCATGCGGAATTAATCTGGTGAAAATTGTTAAAACTAATGAAGATGAGGTAGAGGAGATACCTGAATGATTTAATTTATGACTGCTGATAATTAAGTAATTTTTCAGTTGTATATTTTCTACAAGGAAAGCAAAAATATCCTGCTCCCATGAATTGCATGGAAGAGGTCAAGGGCTGAACCTCTGCCACCCTTCCTGCGGTTTTCCAGCCCTCTGGGCATGTTCCCAAGCATCCCTCTGTTGAATGTGAGCATGGGAGTCTCCGTGCAGGATTTTTCTTCTCAGACATCCAGACTATATCCAGTGTGGGACTAGAGACTGGCGAGTGGTGCCAAGGATCTGTGTGGCCACAGGGACAGAGCCAGAGGCATTGCCTGATGTCCTTTTAGTCACAGTCCTGCGATGGCAGTGGTCCACGGCTCATTCTTTCTAATGACATCAGTGTGGTCCCATGGCCATTGCCTCCCCATGCGTTGAAGTTATGGGATATTTGCTTAATGGAAAAAATCCATTAAGTGCCCACAATCGCATGGTGACATTTCTCCTGCTTCTGTGGCTGGCATCTTCAGAGGATCTGGTGGCATGGAAGTGAGACAGAGTATATATACTTGTGTAGTCCTCGGGTGGGAGGGAGCAATTTGCCTGTGTTACAGTTGGCCTGTGTGGTGGCATATCCCCTGACTAACAATACACCCTGTGGGATATCCCATTTAACAACAGGCCATCACACAGGCCAACTGTAACACATGCAAATTGCTCCCTCCTACTGTTACTATGGTTATGCTATGTCTGGTGAGAGCACTAGATATCTCTTGATATCAAATAATTTGGCTTCTATTTGACCTTTCTCTGCCATCCTACTCCACGTGTTTGCAAGGGCCACCGGACAAGCACGTAATAGGCACGGCCATTAATGGTTGTACATTCCAAAACCTCATTTAGCCAGGCAGCTTAATGCTTCTCCGATGCTTCAGGGACCATTCCTTCTTGCAAACCTGTCTTGCTCAGCGCGACTTTACACAAAGATGCCCGGACGAGTGCCGAGCCATTCCTTTATGTTGGGCCATTTGCATACTGGCCATACTGTTGTCATCCAGCACTAAGCTCATCATGTAAAACCTGAACTTTTCCAACGCCTTTGTCCCACTCTAAATTTCCTTTGTTCTCACTGAGCATGGCATAGCCTGTAGGTATAATCCACCCTATAAAAGGTCCCCAATTCTGAGCCTTCCTCGGAATACTCCGGACTGCTATCCTGCCTTGCTGTCGGTTTGTCCAGTGAGTTGCCCCCTCAGCGAACCACGCTGAGCTTTCTCCCTTCAACCTCCACTTCTCTCCAGGACTACAAGAAAAGGTGTCGTATTACCCATTTCCCCGAAACTCTTCATTTCTATTTTGCAGTTAATTAGTGTTTATGGTGTCTTTTATGTTGTTTGTCCTTTAATAAAACTATTATTCTTACTATTTTAAAACCTTGTCTAACTGCTCTCTGACCTGACGCTGTAGACATAGGGTTAAAGATCCCAGCTGAGTTACCCTGCCTCTCGTTAGCTTGAGAGAGTGCTCGAGTCTAATTTCCCCCATCTTGTGCTTTTATTTGGTAATTTGGGTGCCCCTCCTGGGACCCCCAACATACAGGGTAACACTACCTCTGAAGACGCCAGCCACAGATGCAGGTAAAACGTCAGAAGAAAATACTAATAGAACACGGCGTCAAAGCCCGGAAAACCCACAACAACCTCCAGAACTTTGTTTTCCACTTTGCTGCGCCTTGGCACTGCTGGTGGTCCCACCCTTCAGGCACTTATGGAAGAAACAGAACCCACTGCAAAAGGTGCATTCATGCTGAAACCTGGAAGAGGACCAGCTACAAGAGCCTCTCATACCAGACTCCCAACGCAGCCTATTCTGTCCTACAGCTGCAGCCTGACTTTTATCTTTCAAATAAGGATGTACTTGTGCTTTCTGGACTGTACGTCTGCTATGCGATTTCTAGCCCTGCACTGGCATGGCCAGGGACATCAAACTGCCAACAGCTGTGAGTAGACTTGGTTCCATCTAAGTGTGGGGTTCATTGCAGCTCTCATATGAAAAGATTGATCATAATTCAGCCATACTGAACCACAAAATCACAGTAGGCCCTATATATTATATCCATATAATGGATGAGTATACATGCTCTCCAGGGCTGAGCTCTAGCGATGATTCCTGCATAAATACAATAACCAGAGAACTAGTTACATCAAATCTTATCAGCTTTTCCTTTCCTAACTTTATCTCTTTACTTTTTATCCACATTCTCCTAAACCTTTTCCTCTGGGTCCCTACAGAGCAAATATGTCTACATAGTTGCCCCTCAAAATATCCTCCCCCCCAAAAAAAAAGAAAAGAAGGAGATGGAAGATGTCCTCTAATGGCATATTGAGATCCCCTGAAGAAAGAGCCTCATAAATCACATTAAAGCCACTAGTTGAAGGCTACTGCACAACGCTAGCCATGCTAGCAAGCTGTTGCTGCACAAAAGCTTTGGCATAAGCCATCTGGGCCATCTAAGGGAGATAAGAACCAGGATAAGCAGACATAGTGGGTAATGGCTTCTGCAATCTAGCCTGGCCCTGACTAGAAACAAACAAGTGGAGGTGTTAACCACAGGAGAGGTAACTGCTGGCAAATCTACAGGCTTACTCGATAGCTCCCCAAGGCCACCTTGGTATACTTGCATACTTTCCTACATTAATGCGACTCACTGTATTGTCACCTCCTTGTGAGTTGTCCATGTTCGACTTATCTGAAGGAGATTGGCCAATAGCCCATCACAGTCTCTCTGGCCACTCTCTCTTGGCTTGCTCTCCTCTTATCACCTCCTTTCACAAGCTGCCAGCATTCAATTCCTTGTCCAGCACCTCTAAACAATGTAAATTGATATGATTAAAGCTATCCTTATTAGCTCTTTTAGTTACACCTCCTGCCGATGCTTGGTTTGAGCCCTCCGCTGCTCAATTTCCTCTAGCTTAGCTTAGCTGAGTGCCCTCTTATCCATCTCCCCCTTGTCTTCTGAGGAGATATGAGTCACCAGGGATAGGTGTTTAACAGGAGGCTTCCTGGCCAAAGCCTTTCCCTTAGGCTTGCCATTGCCTTTCTTACAAGCCATATCCAATGATAACACAATGAATTTGGAATCCTAGTTTAAAACTCAAACCAACAAGTTCACTAGGACAAACTGTACTAGTCCAAAACTCAAACCTCTAGCCGCCATGGAGCAGGGCACCAGTCACCCAACATCCTGGTCTCTTCCACAGAGACCATCACATAGTTACTATCCCCAGCAGCAATGTTCACCACACAGATCCTGTTGGATAGAAATGCTGTGACATTTCCCCCAGTTAAAAATGCTTTTGATGAGCATGTGGGGATGCACTTGAGGAATGACTTGGCAAGCCATGATGTAGTCCCTAGGGGACAGTAAGGCTGAATCATGGTTATGTGAAATCATGGCAAGGGGTTGCGTCAGCCATTGTCCCTAGCTGATGTGTAAAAGAGGTGAGCTCAGACAGGTTCTCTCTGGACTCTTGCTGATTCTGTGACACTGGAACTCTGTCCGAGTGAACCTCTACCTGATGTGATGCTGAACCTATGACTGAGGATCTGCATATCCTGCTTGTATAGATGTGTATATATTGGAACTTGAAGAATAAAAGCCTCCAGGTATTTTTTAGATGACAACTTTGTGTGCTAGAGTTACTAACTAGTGGGTAGAGTGAGGTCAGTGTATGTTACACTCTGCAGCTGCTCATGCTTGTTGCTGTTTTGATACTCTGCTGTGTGTTTAATGCTTGCCTCTGGGACATGTTTTGCTCAGAGCGCAGCGTTTCCAGGGAGGATTTTGTGCTAAGTGCTGTAAAATCCATCTCCTGACAGATCCAGATAAGCAAAATGAGAAAAATATGTGTTCTGCCATTGGTTGTTGTAGATCACACTTCTTGATAGGAAATGGTGAAGTAGAGAGCATGCAGTGATTCAGTTGTGAAAAATACTCTGCTTTTTCAGACACACTCAAAATATTTCTGATTAAGAATTCTCCACCCCTGAATTAATGACTGATATTTGCAGCCAGTTACTTATTGCAACACTTGCAGAAAATCAGTATCCTCTAGCTGAAATGAACACATCTTTCTCTGCTAACCTTTAACATCACTCCTTCTTAACTTTTATCAATAAGGTGTTTGAAGGGCAAGCGGAGAATGTACATGTTAGTAAAGGTGGAGAGGGAAGAAAAAGAGGACTGCTACAGATCAATGACGACATTTAATTGAACAGGTTGTAATATATGATCCCATTCTTTAGGACAGCCTTTTCCAACCTGACAGTTTCCAGGCATACTGAAGTCTCACCATCCTCAGGTGACAGCTGTAGCATAGTCTTCAAAGCATATCTGGGGAAAAATTTCAGGTAGAAATTTTAAAAATGACCTGAAGAGCACTTTTGGAGACACTAATAACAAAATGTAACCAAGGGTCAAGGGTGGCAGTCTTCTTAAATCCCACATTCTGTCCTAGAGACCAGCATTTTAAAAATCAAATTTATGAACAGTAATTTAACAAATTAAACAATTTCTATTGTTAATATTCCTGGTAAAGAATTAATTATCTAATTTATAATATTTAACCTTATTTAATTAATTTTCAAACTTAACATTCCAGGCTCTCCTGCTGACACTCTTGTTCCTGCCATGTTTCACACTAAGTAAATAAATACATTGTTTCAAGCCTGCAGATGGACTTATTTATTATTTACACATGGGCTGCCTGCCCATTCAAAAGAAGTGAGGCAGGCAAATAAACTGCCCAATGTGATGGTGGTGGTAGTGCTGCTGTTGTCCTTCTGCCACCACGGCTACCATGCTGTTCTTCCTTTAAATATGTATGTTTTCATCATACATACATTCATATGCTGTCCTCTCTATAACTAAATTATTTGGGACAGGACTTTCTTTCTGTTCTACCTCCCATCATGAAGTTGCTGCAACTGCCACTCTGCTCTACCTCTTTCTCTCCTTAACAGCAAGGCACACTCAAGCAATTGACTTTCCACAAGAGGAGGCAGAGCAACTCAGTAAGAGCTATCAGTTTTAAATTAAAAGGAAGAGAAGGAAAGAAGGGGAAGGAAGCAGCAGAGTCACTCATGCTGCAGAAAAGTAGCAAACTGTGGCTAGCTAGAGATTTGGATTCATGGCATAGAAGTTCTAAGCCAAAGCCAGAAAGGTGGGACCCAGTGTGAAATGGACAGTTTGTAGCCATTGAAACAGTTAGTGTTCCATGACAAAGAAAGACAGCAGCAGTCCCTTGGAGCTAATTTACCCCTTTACTGCCCCCCCCTTTTCCTCATCTCAGGTATTTGTCTTCTAGACAACCTACAGTCTTGAACAAAGTAGGATCTATTTCTGAGAAAACTTGCTTAGGAGCAGGTTGCAAAGGAAGAGGCCAGGAATGCAATGGAAATGAAATGATGAGCTTATGTTTGATATTTTGAATGCAGAGTCTAGGTTGGTATAAAACAAATGCAATTACAGTGGCCTCTCCACTTTTGTAACGGTTCAGGGAACAGAGCCCTTGTGAAAGTGGAAAAAACGTGGATAACTCCTTGCCCCACAATTGCTCTCCTATTCTCTTTTGGGGCTCTTCCCACTCATTCCTTTGCCTTTTATGTGCCAGGGCCAGACACAAGAGAATGGGAGGGGGAGCTCTGGAGGGGAGAAGGAAGGTTTGCACAAGACTCCCCCCTCCATATCCTTGCCTTTTGTCTGTGTGCATGCCTTCCTTGTCCACATCTGGCAAAATGCAAGGGAATGGGAAGAGGAGAATGGGGGAAAGTATGTGCACACCTCGCAAATAATCAAATCCGTGAAGGTGAAACCCATGAATGTGGAGGGAAGACTGTACTTGTTCAACCTCAAGATTTTCTTGTAGCTGATAAATCTCTACAATTTAAAATGCAAATTTAAAACAATTCACAGATATCTTTTCCAGAGAGATAACAAATTAATCTGTCGCAGCAAATACAGTAAAATGTCTAGTGCTTAAAAACTAATTAATTTATTATAGCATGCTATCATACTACAATACATTTTTTTAGTTTTAAGGTGCCATGGGAGTCTTTTCTTGTTTTTACAGAAATCAGTATATTATTTTTATGCTCTCTGTTTGTATGGTGGGTTTCTTTTCCCAAAGGGAAGAACATTAGGTATTATAGTTGCCTGTAAACATTGGTGATTTGCCTGCATTGTTGCCAGTTCACCCAAAAATGAGTTTGCTCAACCACCACTCAATTTTTGAGGTGCTTGTAAGCTTGCAGCAGAGCTCACCACTGGCTTTTTTTTTAAGGTCTGGAAGAGAGATCGCTGGGGATCTCTGATGTGAGATGCTAGTCTGTTTGAAATGAGTAGTACAGAAGCAAGTAAAAATGCTGCTCGTCCATCATTTCAAGCCATCACAATATTTTTGCAACCTGGCTGAGGACGCTCAAGCACAAGCAGTATGGCACAAATACGATAACTGTTTTTTCTGCCAAGCAGGCAGCCTCAGTGTTAATCCTAACTGGACTTATCTTCAAAACATAAACCGTGTGCATTGGCAATGAATGTATACTAACATACATTTATGTTTATTTTTAAGATGAAATTTTTATACTCTTACTTAGTATTGCTTTTCATCTCAAAATGATTCATTTTACTTATCATTCTTTATTTCTTGACTGGTTTTATATATATCTTCACACATATCCCTTTCTTGGAAAAGTTGCATTCCTCAATAATATTGTTTTCTACCCTTCAAGTGAATGTGTAACATTAATTTCTCACGTTCTTCTTTCTTTGATACAAGAGAGGCCACCAAGATTAATGATGAAACATTAATGTTGAGAAACTATGGCTTAACAAAATTCCTTCTTGTGATGCTACAATCTGTTGTGCATTTTCACTAGCAGATATCAGTTTCAACAGAATGAATGATTTGGTACTTGATATACAGAGGAAAAGGGAAGTTAACTATAGTCAGAAACAGACACTGGATTTCAAGAAAGTTGATTTCAGTAGGCTTAGGGAAATACTGGATTAGATCCCATAGTCAGAAATGCTCAAAGGGAAGGGAGTTCATGATGGACAGGAATCTCTGAAAGGTGAGTTATTGAAGGTGCAATTGCAAGCTGTTCTAATACGAGAATGTTATTTGAGATGGTTGTTTTTGCTTTGTTGGGGGTGGTTGTTTAGTTTAGCTGTGTTGAGAGCAAGAGGAATAACGAAGAAATGATAGGAAGAAGATGGTGAAGCGCTAACAGGGAACAGAGAAAAGATGAAACTGCTCAACACCTTCTTTCCAACAGTCTCCTCCCTAAAGGAATACAGTGCTTGAAATTAAAATTAGTAGGAAAGAAATATCTAGCTATTCTAAATGAATTCAGGTTTCCAGGGACTGATGACTTGCATTTCAGTGTACTAAAGGAACTTGCAGATGTAATCTCAGAGCCACTGTCAATAATTCTTGAGAATTCTTGGAGAATAAGACAGGCTCTAGCAGACTTTAGGATGATGAATGTTGTCCCCATCTCCAAAAAGGATTCAAGCAAAACCAACCAGTGAGTTTGACATCAATACTGGGAAGGTTCTAGAACAGATTATTAAACAAGCAATCTGCATTCTTAGAAGGGAATGCCATGATGGGTTTCTCAAAAATAAGGAATGGCAAACTAATCTTGGTAGATAAATGGAGTGCTCTGGATATAGTATATCTTGATTTCAGTAAGGCTTTGACAAGGTGTCCCATTATGTTCTTGCAACAAGCTGGTGAATCATGAGCAAGACAGTGCTACTGTTAGATGGTTTTATAACTGGATGATGGACCAAACCA
Source organism: Ctenosaura bakeri (assembly GCA_948474755.1). Classification (NCBI taxonomy): domain Eukaryota; kingdom Metazoa; phylum Chordata; class Lepidosauria; order Squamata; family Iguanidae; genus Ctenosaura; species Ctenosaura bakeri. The sequence continues at coordinate 54,608 of CAOLHI010003790.1, forward strand.
AAGATATCTCTCCAACTATTGCTCTTCATCCTGGAGAGAAGTGATTAATGGGTTGCCAAATGATTTTGCCCGGAGCTCTCTGTTGTTCAATGATGGAACAGAAGGCACGCTAATCAAATTTACAAAGGATACCAATTTTTTTGTTTTTGCTATAGTACAGTTGTTGTTTTTTTATTGTTAAAATATATTCCGGTAGATATCAACATGTCTCAATTTCAACAAATATCCATAGATTATGGATACATAATCTCTTTTCTAAACAAATATCCATAGATTATAGATACACACACACACACACACAATAAAAATATAAAAAAGTTCCCTTATCCCTTATCCCACTGCCCTAATTTTATTCCATTTCATTGCATTTTCCCTTGAATTTATAACTTATAAACAAGTACCATTTATTCCTACATCTTTCTTTCATTGTTTTAATCTTATCAATTTTCATTATTTAATATTTATAATCCTAATATTTTATAGTGTTTTGATATCTTAAGTATCTTAGTAGCTTCATCTATTGATAGCTTCTTCTTGTCTTTTTTTTTAAAATATAATCCAAGACTGGCATCCACTCTTGTTTGAATTGTTATAATGGTTTATCCTTTAACAGTGTCATTAGTTTTTCCATTTGTGTCATGTCCATCATTCTTACTAACCAATCGTCTATCAGAGGCTTTTCTTCGGATTTCCATTTAGAAATATCAGTTTGGAATTCTGTTTGACTACATGTTTAACAAATATAATTCTAGTCTCAATTAAAATTCAATTTCAAAATTTTTTGATATTATCATATGTTTCTGTTCCCAAAACTTTTTAGTTTCAGGACATAACCACCATATGTGGAAAAAAGTTCCTCTTTCTTTCTTTGCATTTCCAGCAAATTCCATCACGTCATCTGTACATTTGGGATAATTTCACTGGAGTCAAATGCCAGTGATACAACATTTTATAAAAATTCTCTTTCAAATCCATGTGTAATGTGAATTTTAGATCTTTGCTCCATGCTTTCTGCCAGCTTTCTAAGTCTGTTGTATGGCCTGAATTCTGGGCCCATTTCATGCTCATCCCTTTTATAATTTATTTTTCCATATTCCTTTCCAATAAGATCTTATATAATTTAGTGGGGAGATTGGTTGGTTCTTTGTTAACATTTTGTCCAGTTCATTATTTTCTTTTGTTATACCTTGGAGTTTAATATCTATTTTAAATATTTCATACATTTGTCAGCAAGGAAACCACTGAATCTCTATTCTTTGTTTTCTTAAGTCTTCTCTTGATTTGAGTTTTGGACTATCTTTCTCCTAATGGATTAAGTCCTTATATCTTATGTGTGGTAGATCCAACCTTATTCTACCCATCTCAAAAGTTTCTCAAAGAGATGTCCACATTGGAATTTGCTTCTAGAATCTTTTCTTGTACACATTCCATACTTTAAGCAGTGATTTTCTTATGAAATGGCCATAAAAATCTCTGTTTACTTCTGTTTTGTTATACCATAAATATGCATTTCAGCTGAATCTTAGATTAAAACCTTCCAATTGTAAGAGTTCTGTATTTTCTAAATTTATCCACTCTTTGATCCAATCTAGGCAAGCTGCATCATAGTACAATCTGAAGTCTGGAAGGCCCAGTCCACCTCTTTCTTTTGCTTCTATCATCATCTTTCATTGAATTCTTGGTTTCATATTTGCCCAATTTTTGAAATTTCTTTCCTCCAATCGTTAAATGGTTTTATATTTGTTATTATTGGTATTGTTTGGAATAAAAATAACATTTTTGTCAGGACACTCATTTTAATTGTTGCAGTCCTTCCCAACAATGACAGATTTGGTTTATTCAATATCTTGAGACCTGAACTTATTTGTCTCCAGACTATTAAGTAGTTATTATCAAAAAGCTCTGTTAAATCTTCAGTGTTAATTGGAGGGGTCTATAATGTATATTCCTCTACTGTATGTGTCTCATAAAGAAGAAATGTTCTCTTCCCCTTCTTAAAACGTGCATAGGAATATCCTTATATATTTCAATTTCTTTGTCATGTACAATCAATTTTCTTTTGAAATTTTGTTGTACAATTCAATCTCTTACTCTGTCTTGTGTGAAGGAGATGATAATATTTCTTGACAAATTCTTCTTCTTTGCAATTGCAGAATTTATGAGAAACATTTTGTCAATTTTTAGTTAAAGCTTCTCAAATTTTTGATCCACATTATCTGCCAAAATTAATGTGACTGTACTGTATAGCTCTTTGTCTTGTTGTTCCAGAAGACCTTTTAACTTTAGACATTTGCTTCTCTGTCTTGTTTTAAGTTTTGGATTTCTTTTTCAGTTTATTTTTCAACTTTTTTAAAAAAATTATTGTAAGAAAAAATAACAATACATAACAGAATAAAACAAGAACACCATGTGAATAACATAAATGTGAAAAAGAGAAAAATCACAACACAAATATCTTACATTACTATTTCTCTCCAGATCCTTTATCATCATATACTTATTCAACATATTATATAGCATATTGATTATATATTTTTATTTCCTATATCTGAATCTCATTCTCTTTATACTTACTATCGCTATAATAATTTCATTCTTAAATCTATTCTTTTCAACTATATTGCTAATCCTATGGCCCTTTTCACACGTGGAGGGAGAAACGGGGAAACGCGCTGAAACGGAGCTTACCAGCAGCCAGGTAAGTCCGTCGCCATGTGGAGCAGGGCGAGTTCGCTGCTCCACACTCCTGTGGCGTCCTGCTGCTTCCAAAATGGTGGCTTATGGCTGGCGGAGGCTCTCCACCAACCAGAGAAGCTCGCCCCTGGCAGATCTGCAGGCACGCACTTGTGCGCACCTGCAAATGTACACCAGGGGGCTGTGACGGAGCTGCATGGGGCTGCACGCTCTGTGCTTTTTAAAAACCTCTTAAAAGAGGTTTTTAAAAAACACGCGGCGCCACCACTTCCGGTCGCTTCAGAGTGGTTTGGGGTGAGGAACTATGCTAAAGTAGTCTGCCCCAATCCATTCCACAGTATGTACGACTTCCGTTAGAGGTCACACTGCCCCGTTTTAATTACCCTGTGTGAAAAGGGCCTGTATATGATCCTGTTGTTAACCATAAACTCTAACCCTAAATGTGAACCTATTCCCAAAGCCAATTATATTTCAGCTTACTCTGCTTTCCAAAATTGTAATTCTTCTTGTGGAGATGTGACACTTCCTTCTTTTGCTAAAGCTTTTTCCACAAATATTTTCCATATTGCTTCATTCATTCCTTTTCATTATCCCTTTTTTAACCTTAATTCAACATGTTAACTTATCATTGATTGCAATTTTCCACACTTCTTTATACCAATCCTTTATTTGAAAATCTTCTTGAATTTTCCATTTTCTCGATATAATTAGCCTTGCTGCAGTTAATACATTTGTAATTAACTCTTTCATTGTCTGGGTACAATTAACCTTATCAAATATAGATAATGACTGTCAAGGTTGGAGACCCAGGCGGGCAAGACAGCCCAGAGAAGGGAGAGGGAGAGATAGCAGAGTCCTGCCAGGAGGAGTCAAAGCAAGCAATTACTCATAGGCAGTCAATTTACCTAAGCCTGAGTGACAAGTGAAAACCATAGTCAGTGTCCAAAATCCAGGGGTCAGGAGCCAAGAGATCAGTCCAAGGTATCAGGACCCAAGTGCTGGACGCAAGGAACAGCCAAGGAAAGGGCTTGTAGAAAGTTTGCCACAAGCAAAGGAAAGCTTCCAGGCAGACAGTTATATAGCCCAGGCACAGGTGTCACCGCTTCTTGAACTTAATCAAGGAAGCCTCCCTTTGCTCAGCTCTCTTGAGTCTCCGCCTTGTTTGTGGGCTGATTGACGCAGGCTCCAGGGCATCCTTGGGATCACAGTTGGATCCCTGTTGCCCTAAAGGAGCAGGCAGAGGAATGTCCGAGCCTACTTGGTCCATGGCAGCAGGGGTTGCTCTTGAGCCGCAGGACTCACCTCCAGCCAGAGCAACAGGGACCAACAGCTGCTGCTCAGCAGCAGCAGCTCTGACAGTGGCCTCAGTTATCACAATAATGCTATACTCGGACATATTTGTAAATCAATTCCTGTTATCTCTTTTATCTCTTTAAACACCATTTGCCAAAATTTCTGTACACCTTCACAATTCCACCACATATGGATATATGTGCCAATCTCTTGGCAACCCCTCCAACATAACCTTGAATGATTCTTGTCTATGTGGTTTAACCTTACTGGTGTTAGGTACCATCTCTAAACCAATTTATAATTATTCTCTTTTATCATTACGAATAATTTTTATATGATGCTGATTCCAGATTTCCCCCCAGTTTTGAATATCTATTTTTTGTACTAATTCTTCCTCTCATGCTTTTCTGGGGTATTCATCTTCATCTTTTGACAATATTTTATATATTTCTTTTGTGGTACCCTTCAGTATTTCATTTTCTTCCATATCATCTCTTTGCTTAATCATTTGTTCAAATCTAGTGTATTCTTTAAAATCTTTGTTATTGCTTTTCCAATTCCTTGTCCACTGCTCCAGCTGAATATAATTAAACCATGACATCTTAGTACCCTGCAATCTCTCCTTTATTCTGTCTTTATTCATCATTGTATTCATCCATTCTTTTAACTTATATATTCCCTGCTTTTTTAATTCCTTCTCTAATTCATCCCTCAAATTTATTGGGAACTTTTCCATCATCACTACTGTTCTTCTTCAACTTTTCTATTTTTATTTCATGAACATTCATCATATCTTCTAAATTTTCTACCTTCTTGTCCAGTTCTGCAATATATTTCTTAACTTTCTTCAAAGTTCGGTTTAAATTTTCCATTTCTTTTTTGAAATCTTGTCATAGTTCTGCCCTAGTACCTCACATTTCTTCCTGGAGTTCCAGTCTAAGGCCCTTCTTGCATAAAGTTGTCATACTGCCAGAGCTATGTGTTGTTGCTGGTCCAGGATCTGTGCTATCACATGATGTCATTGCTAACCAGCTGCTGTCACCTTACAATCCATTAGAAATCCACCTCTTTTCCATGCTGGAAAAAATCCAGTAATGACTCCCTTTCCCACTACAATCGTGTCAGCTATGTGAATGCAATTTCTCATTCGCACTTGATAGCGCTTCCTTCCATAGGCAATCTAGCATTGGCTAGTGAGGAGTGAGCATTGGGTGGGCATTCCCAGGTTGTCCCTCCCTCAGCTACCCCCATGGCATGGTGAGTTCAAAAATCTATCATCCGCTCATGTTGATTTTAAATTTCTCCTTTGAGTTAATTTTTTATTTTTAATACATTTTTAGCATTACAGCGCAAAAATGCATACCAGTGTGTCATGATATTACAATGTTGCTGTGCTACTACAGCTAAAAAAACAAAGTCAAACCCTCCCCCCTACAAATCACAGGCTGTGGAGTGGGGAAAAGGACTCACCAATGACACTGTAATGTGGTGGGAACACTGGTGGCAATAATACTACTTATCTGCTTAAGTCGAAAGGGTGCAGTAGAGAGTGTTCATAACCCAATACCATCATGGAAATGGCAATGCTGGGATTGAAATGGAACAATGCACTGTTGAGGTATGGTCTGGTAAGGGGGCATGTTTTTGCATTTCCTCCAATAATTTTAAACTTGGATCTGTTGCTTTCGCATTTGAGTCCAAGGGAGGTCTTCTTGTCTGGGTTTGTGTTTGCATTTGGGCTTGTGTTGCCTTTCTTGTTCCCATTGCCATTTCTTAACTTTCTTTTTCATATTCCTCAGGTATTTTTGGTTAATTAGTTAATTCCTTTCTTTTTTTTAAAGAATAGTCTCTTTCTCTCTCTTTTTTAAAAAATCTCTCTTTTCTTTTTCTTCTTTTCCTGTCCTCCCCTCTTTACTCTGTATGATATCAAGCCGGTTATATATCAATCTCCAATCTAATTAATAATTTTAAAAACTTAATTTTTTTTATATTTTCTCTTCTTTTCAATATTTAGTCCTTGAAAGAAAAGGCAGTTTCAATGTCAATGTCCCTGCAACATTTAATGTTAAATATCACTATCTTAAATATCAATATAACAGTATAGCAAGAGTAAAAAAAATAATCATATAGGTTCACCATCAAAAAACAGCCCAAAAAAGGCATTTTTATGAACCCAAAGCCTGTCACTGTTTCCTGGCAGTGGATCTGTTACAGTGCTATTTTTCCACTTTCAACATCCAATGGAATCCTGGGGTTTGCAGTTTAGGGAGGGGTATTTAGAGTTCTCAGCCAGAGAGCTCTTTGGCCTCAATAAACTACAAACCCAAGAATTCTACAGGATGTTGGAAGTGGAGTAACAGCACTATGACAGTGTAGGGTGGAAAGGCCCATAGAAAAGATAGTATTTGCTATTGCTGTGTTGACATAAGTTACTGACACAGATAACTTCTTTTACTTGAGATAATATGGGTAAACTATCCGTCATAATAAACTAAAAATGCTTTAATTTATTAATTGCTTGTTTTTTTAATTTAATTGTTTTTTAAATCTTCTATTTTTATTTTTATTAATGCTTTTCTGTTGTTTTAAATTTGTATTGTTTTAAATATGTTGTTAACCACCTTGAGTTCCATTACTGTAAGAAAGACAGAATAAAAATGAATAAAATAAATAATAAATAATAAATAGTAAATAATAAATAAATAAAATGAGTGCCAAAATATTTTCACACTTAAAAAGAGTAATATTGCAGATATGGAGCTATGGATTTAGGCTGACTAAGAAGAAGAAAAAATTGTTTGAAATGACCTGAAACCATGATATGGAGAAAACACCTGTTTGTGTAAGAGAGAGAGCGGGGGGGGGACAAAAATGATATAAATGAAATGTCACAAACAAACAAATATGAAACCCCTCATTATAATTAAAAAAAAACATGATCCATTGGGTCTAGTAGCAAAGCAATGGAGTCTACACAGGGGAAATACAGGGGACTGGATATCATCCCATTGGGACCATCATTGTTTCTAGACTCTTTTGCTGGAGCTTCAAAACAAGATGGAGTTTAATGCTCCAGCAAACAGGTTTGTAGTGACACCAGAGACAAAAGGTAAGAGAAGAAACAAGAGCCACTGATCACAAGGGGGTTTCAGCTACAGCTTCTGTTAGTGGATATGGCACTCATATTGATCCTGCTGTTCCCTAGTCAGCAGTTTGGATTAAACTAAGAAAGGATGCAATTGCTCTCCTTGCTGGCTCACCTTCCATCTTTTCTAGAACTGACTGGATTATTCATAGGAAATTTCTGTTTATAACAATATTAATACATTACATTTATTATTAATAAAAGGCCAAAGAAATCAATTGCTTATAAAACAAGTAAAAATGGAAATATTCTTGCTCATGTACTCAGAATCTTAGGCTACTGGTAAGGATGATTCATTGCATTTTTAAAAGAATAAAATTAATAGACAGTTGTTTCTAGATAGCATTTCCTAATAATTTTCTTACTCATGTGAGCAAGTCTACGTATGAGAAAACACCTACTGCCTGTCATTATTACTAGCTGCTTCTTTCAGCTTTCTTTCAGACTCATTGTTCAGATGTGTGTGTGTGTGTTCATCAGTAGGAAGTGCAATGTTAATTTAATAGTGTGTGTGCAAGAAAAAGAGAAACAGAGGAAAAGATAAGGCCAACAGCAGTAAGTATAGAAGAATAATCCCACCAGTGGCACTATCTTTCCATGGTGGTAGGAATGTGTGCCCCTGGGGAGCAAGAGGCTATCCTGAAAGCAGCGGTAGTGGTAGTGCTGGTAGTGTCTTCCATGTCAGACAGGCTTTTGCTGAGGAACCAGACTAAATGTGACAAAAAGCTACAGGCAGCACCAGTAGTGGGGATTGACAATGGCAGGGGATCTCTCAGAGACAACGACAGAGACATCTTAGCTAATGCTTGTTAGTACTGTACAGAAGGAGGCATGGTAAACCTCTTTTGAATTATTTTATCATGAAACCTTATGATGAGACAGTCCAAAATGAAGCAAGACATAATGCCAGAAGATGCGATTCCTGGGTTGGATAGCACTCAACGAGCTACTGCAACTGGACACAAGCCCGAAGGATGTTCAGCTGTTGACGTGCTTAAAGGTGGAAGGAAATTCTGAAGCTGTACAATACATATATTAAGAACATGGAATGTGAGAAGTGATAGAGAGAGCATGTCTGCAGCGGAGCATCTATACTGATTAAGGAGCAAAGACACCAATGGCTTAAAGAAACAAAGTAAAAGGCTTTATTATAGGAACTCCATTCTAAGATAGGAAAGTTACTCAAGGTGCTATCCTAATCTAGCTGCATTCTTCAGAAGAACTGGGAAGTGATAGGGGGTGATGAGAAGAGGCAGAGAAACATCCCTAAGAGTATCAGTTACATCACAGAGGGGTCAGGATAGGTAGACCCAAGAAGGGAGGACACTTCAGGTCACTCAAACTAACTACCTCTCTTGCTACCGCCCACTTTGAGAGATTCTGGATTCTTCAGTGCTAAGCATTGTTGCACTTCTAACAAGCCTGAATCAGTGGAAGCTAGATATAGTAAAACAAGAAACAGAGTGTATAAACATTGCAATATATGGAGTCAGTGAGCTAAAATGGACAGGAATGGAACATTTTGAGTCAAAGTGGTAGGTAGTTTATTTCTGGGGGATCTGAAACAAGTAGGGCCCTTTTGAACAGCCGGGGGGGGGATGGGGCTAAGCAGATCCTTGCCTCTTATACATGGCAGGTAGTGAGGGGACAGACATAGCATTTTGGTGAACAACTGGGGCATCCACTTGGTGAAGGAAGATCTCTTTAGGTCATAGGACCCAGGAGGGGTGGAGAAGGAGACTGAGGACTGGTCTGGGGACTGAGTCCTTACCTTAAGTCATGAAAACTGAGAGTGAGCCTCTTGAGTTGGCCTTCCAGTAGTAGGCTGGCCAGGGAGCGACCTGGCTTTTGGGTTTCTCTTGGAGCTCAGGCATTTCACCCAGAGGAAACTGGGGAGGGAGTTGGAAGAGACCACTTGTGTCAGCTGCCCCCACCCTACATTGCTCCCTGCTTTTGCATCTCCCAGGGGTTAAACTTTAAATAGGTAATAATTTAAATAAAGTGGTCCATATTTAACCCAGTCTCTGTTGTTTGGTCTCTTTATTCCCATGGGTGGTCAGCAGAACCACCTCTGAGAATTCCTTGCCTAAGAAAACCCTATGAAATTCATGGGGTCATTGGCAGGCAATTTGAAGGCACATACGCAGAGTAAATCAAGCCTGAACTCTCCCAAGAAACCAAGATGACTAAACTGTGACTGTTGTACTTTGGACATGTCATGAGAAGACATGACTCCCTAGAAAAGACAATAACGCTTGGTAAGGTAGAAGGCAGTTGGAAAAGGGGAAGACCCATTGCAGATGAATGGACTCAATCAGGGAAGCCACAGGCCTGAGTCCTCAAGACCTGAGCAGGGCTGTGGATGAGAGGGTGACTTGGAGATCTCTCATTCTTACAGTCACCATAAGTTGAAGTCAACTTAATAGCAGTTAACAATATGAAGAATGATCAGTGGAGAAACATCATAGGTTCAGCTCTTACAATCCGCTTGAGCATATTCGATGAATACTGATTGTGCATGTATCTTATAACTCACCCAAAGGGCTATGTAGAAATCTTCCCATGAAAGTAAACTCCAGATAATTTCCACTTTTCCTTAATTAAACTGTGGTCCCCATTTAACAGTCAACCATCTTGTATTTGGAAATTCAGTTAGCCCGTCTCCCATGTCTGAAGAGGCTCCATGTGACTAAAAGGACATCAGGTAATGCAGAAATGGCCTATGTCTTCTAAATCACCAAGGATCATGCATTTAGTAATATTTTTTGTCCTGCAGTACTTGGGGTGCAACTTTTTGTTTGCAGCGCTCCATGTGGCTGGTGTGGGATTACTGATGCTCTTTCCCACCAACAGATGGAGCACTTCAGACACCTGGCCCCTAAAGTAGATTCCAGACCTGTTTCCATGCCAGCAAACCTATGGAGCCTTGGAGAGATGAGATTATGCAAGCCATCAGTCTTTCATTAGCTCCTAGCACTAGGTGAGGTTACCAGAAAGCTTGGAAGAATTTTGAGCATTTCAGGAAGATTATGAGATTGGAAGCTTCCTGGCGGGGGAGGAGCCAACTACGATGGCAGAGAGAGGCTAAATATTCGACTCCCGAAACAGATGATTATAAAATAATTTCAGAAGCCTTTTTTAAAACAAAGAAAGAATGTGAGTAATTAATTGAATAATGTGGGAAAGAATGTAAGATAAGATAGTGGATTGGTTTCGATTCTTCTCCAACTGGAGGGAAAATAAAAGACTCTGTTTAAACTGCAAATAACTGTTGAAACGGATTGAAAGCAAAACAGTTTTTTTTTTCCCCTTTGTGGTCCTTGAGATATATGCCGCCTAAAAAAAAGGTCTATAAACACCCTGTTTGGAAGCGACCTACAGCAACAGATAAAACATATAATCGTCTAGTTAGAGATTTTGAAAATATAAACTTAAACTCTAGCGGAGACGAAAAAGTCATTAAAATGGCGGCGAAGAAAGCTGCGAACGGAGCTAATGAAGAGATAAAAACTTTTATACATAAGCTTATTACAGAGTCTAATCAAGCTCTTGTTACTACAATAACATCTAATATAAGGGCAGAAATGGGGCAATTGCAGGAAAAAATCTCACAGGAGTTAAAAGCATTGGACCTTAAAGTGGATGATATAAAAAAAACCCAAGGGAATCAGCAGACCAGACTAGCACAACATGATGGCAGGATTTCTTTGTTAGAGAGACAAATTATCCAGCTCCAAGACCAGAATAGAAGAAACAATGTGAGGATTCGTGGATTCGCAGAGCAGCCACAACAAAGTCAAAAATCCTTGAAAGAGGAAGTTTTAAAATGGCTAAAAACCATTGTTCCTGAGATTTTATGGGAAGATTATGACATAGAGAGAATTCATCGTGTGTCAGCTGCAAGAAGAGGAATAATTCCCAGAGATATTATAATGAGAATTGCGAATTTCAACAAGAAAGATGATTTGATGAGAGCTGTTAGAAAGAATCCAGGAATATTGAAGTATCGAGATAACACAGTGGAAATTTATAATGACTTATGCCGCGAAACAATAAATTGGAGAAGGGAAATGAAACCCTGCATCATAGTTCTACAGAGAGTTGGGATAAGATACAGTTGGGGATATCCCATCTTTCTGAAATTCCAATATGCTGGCAAATACCACAGAATAAATTCTCTTGAACAAGGATTGCAACTCCTGAGAGAACTGAAACTGATCCAGCAAGAGGAAAAGGAAGAGGAAGGTGCGGTTGGAGGAGCGGAAGAAGGAGCAGTGGGAGGAGCAACTGAAGAAGGAGCAGCGGGAGGAGCAACTGAGGAAGGAGTAGTGGGAGGAGTAACTGAAGAAGGAGCAGCGGGAGGAGCAACAGGAGGAGCAAAGAAGAAGACTTCGGGAGATAAACGAAAGGACAGAGGCTGAGGAGGACTGGAAGAAACAATATGATATAACAGAAGAAGAAGAAAGAGAACTTCATAGAGTAGGAGAAGGGTAGATGACTACTGAGTAAAATATATTCTTATAGATTATAAATGCATAGAGATAGATTTATATATATATAAAGCAAGAGGGTAGAGAGAGGGGAAAAAAAAAATAAATCGGGAGAGGGTATTGGTCTCTATGCCGGGAGTTGGCATACCTTCACACACCCCCCAGGACCATGGCTGGTCGTTTCCAAGGCAGAAGCGCTTTGGAGGAAGAGGGGGAGAAATGTTTGTGTGGGGAGGGGAGGGGAGGGCGGGAAGGGGGAGGGGAGTGGGAGGGGGGAAGGGAAGGGGAAGGGGAGCACCATCACATTAAAGAGCCAATGGGGAGTGGGATTAGAAAATTCAAAATATGAAAAATGGAGAATAGATTGAGAATATCAACATTGAATGTGAAAGGTTTGGGGTCAATAATAAAGAGAAAAAGGATAGAATCGATATTAAAAAAAGATAAGGCCGATATAATTTTTTTACAAGAAACACATGGGAAAAGAGATAAAAAAAATGAGCTTAGATTGAACTGGGTAGCCATTTATGAGGAAGCATTTGGTACATCCAAATCAAGAGGAGTTGCAATAATAATTTCCAAAAGATGCAATTTCATTGTAACAAGTGTGGAGTTAGATGAAAAAGGTAGATATGTAATTATACAAGGTGAAATAGATGGAGAAACATATGGCATAATGAATATTTACGCACCTAATGAAAAGCAAAAAGAGTTTTATGAAGAAATATTTAATAAGATCAAAAAAATGAAAGGAGACTATACAATAATCGCAGGTGATTTTAATATGGTGATGGATAGATGGAAAGATAAATCAGATCCCTCAATTAGAGATAGATATAATAATATAACAATTTTGAATAAATTAGTGAGTAGAAATGAACTGATAGATGTTTGGAGGCTAATAAAGGGTGAAGAAAAGAAATATACGTATTATTCATCAGTTCATAAAAATTACTCAAGAATAGATTATATTTTTGTTTCAAAGAATATGATACCTAGATTAATAAATACAGAAATTGAAACAATAAAAGTGACAGATCATGCTCTGATGAACTTGGATATAACTATGAAAAGGAATTATAGAGAAGCAAAAAGGTGGAGACTGGATACTAAGTTATTTAATTATAAGGAGATAGTAAATAAAATAGAGAAGGAGTGGCAAGAAATTTGGGATATAAACAATAAGGAAGTAACACAAGATGTATTGTGGGATACAATGAAGGCAGTGGTAAGAGGATTATGCATTAAAGAATCAAGCAAATTAAAGAGACAATTAGGAGAAAAAAAATTAAAATTAGAAAAAGAAATAAAGGAACTAGAGAATGATTATATAATAGATAGAACTAAACAGAAATTAATAATATTACAAGCAAAAAGAGATGAATTAGAAAAGATAGAAATGGACGAAGTTCAGAAAAATCTAATATACTTGGAAAGGGAATACTTTGAATATAGTAATAAAAATTCTAAAATGCTGGCTAAATCAGTACAATCAAAAAAAACTAGAAATATGATTGGCATAGTTAAAGATAAATTTGGTAAAGAAAAAAGGTTGATGAAAGAGAAATTAAAAATATTTGAGGAATTTTTTCGAGAATTGTATTCAGCAGAAGATAAATCTTTAGAGAACATAGAGGAGTATATTAATGAAAATTGGAAAGTAAGATTAACAGAACAAGATAAAGGATTGATGGAAGAAATGATATCAGAAGAGGAAATAGAAGAAGTAATAAATAATTTAAAAGGAGGAAAATCACCAGGATTGGATGGACTAGGTCCAGAATATTATAAAACATTTAAAAAAGGTTTAATTCCTAAACTAAAAGTGTTATATAATAGTATATTGAGGGGTGAAAAAATTCCATTATCATGGAAGCAGTCACTAATAATATTAATTTTAAAACCAAATAAGGATCCTATGGATCCAGGTTCTTATAGACCAATATCTTTAATAAATCAAGATGCAAAAATCTTGACAGCAATAATGGCGAAGAGGTTAAATAAATTTATTTATAAGTATATACATAAAGATCAATGTGGTTTTATTCAAGGAAGACAGATGGCAAATTTAATAGGGAAAACGATAAATAAAATAAATATAATGGACAGAGATAAACAAAAAGCTGGAATTTTAGCCCTAGATATATTTAAAGCCTTTGATTGTGTGGAATGGCCGGCATTAAAAACAATTTTAAATAAAATAGGATTAGGAGAGAGATTTAAAGGGTTAATAAATCAATTGTATTCACATAATACATCTGTAGTGATGGTAAATGATGGATTTACAGAACAGATTCAAATAACAAGAGGAACGAGACAAGGATGTCCATTATCTCCAGTTTTATTTGCAATAGTTATAGAAATGTTAGCGAATGTGATAAGAAATGATGAGAATTTGGAAGGAATTGGAGTTAAGGAAAAAAATAAAATAAGCTTATTTGCAGATGACACATTGTTGACAATTAAGGATCCAATTGAAAAGATAGATAGGATAGATAAATATTTAATAGAGTTTGGGGAGAAGACGGGATTAGAAATAAATTGGGCCAAATCAGAAATAATGTTATTTAATTATACTAAAGAAGAAGTACAAAAATTTATAAGTAGTAAAAGAGGATTACTTAAAATAAAAGAATCAATTAAATATTTAGGAATAGAGATTACAAAAAATTTACAAGAATTACAGGAAAAAAATTTCAAGAAATTAAGATTAGAAACAAAAAGGAAATTAGAGGACTACAAAAATATAAAGCTATCGTGGTTTGGTAGAATAGCAGTGGTAAAAATGAAAATTTTACCTAAAATTAACTTTTTGTTTAGAATGTTACCAATAAAAATATCAGAGGAAGAATTAAAGGAGTGGCAAAAGATATTAAATAATTTTTGTAATGGAAATAAAAAATCGAGGATTAACAAGAAATATTGGTATAAAAGTCAAAAAGAAGGTGGCCTGGGACTTCCAAATTTAAAATGGTATTATTATGCAAATCAATTGAGATATATCATAGAGGGGGTTTCAGGAAAGGGTGATTTAGATTGGTTAGAGATAGAAGATATGAATATTGAGACAAAATTAGAAAATATATTTTTAGGAATTTTTCAAAGAAAGAAATGGAGAAGATAGAAAATCCTTTTATAAAAAATATAATAGAAATATGGAAAAAAAATAAAAGAAAATTAATACCGAATATATCAATATTAACTCCGATAGTGATGATGGAAAAATTTCCAATAAATTTAAGAGAAATAATAGAGAAAGAAATAAAAAAACAAAAAATTTATAGATTAAAAGAATGGATGAAAATAATGATAAATAAAGATAGAATGAAAGAGAGATTGCAGGAAACTAAAATATCCTGGTTTAATTATATACAATTAGAGCAATGGACAAAGAGTATGAAAAGATATGTTAAGGATTTTAAAGAATATACTAAATTTGAACAAATTATTATTCAAAGAGAAAATATGCAAGAAAATGAAATACTAAAAGGTATTACAAGTGAAATATATAAAATATTAGCAAAAGAACAAGAAGAGGATTTTCTTAGAAAAATGTGGGAGGAAGAGATAGTACAAAATATAGATATACAAGAATGGAGAAAAATTTGGAAACAACGTCATTTAAAAAAATTATCAATAAGAATAAAAGAGAATTATTATAAATTAGTGTGGAAATGGTACTTGACTCCAGTGAAATTAAATCAAATAGATGAGAAATATTCAAGATTATGTTGGAGAGGATGTCAAGAAATTGGTACATATATGCATATGTGGTGGAATTGCAATAAGATAATGGAGTTTTGGCAAAAGGTTTTTAAAGAGATAAAAGAGATTATAGGAGCAGATATACCAGTATGTCCAAATATTGCATTGTTATCTATATATGATAAGGTTGAGTGTACTCAAGTAAAGAAAGAATTAATAACAAATTTGTTAACTGCAGCGAGATTAATAATAGCAAGAAAATGGAAAGCAAATGAAAAATTTCAAATAGAGGAATGGTATAACGAAGTGTGGAAAATTGCAATTAATGATAAACTAACATGTAGAATTAGGTTTATGAAAGGTTTGGTTAAAGGGAATGATTTTGAAGAAATTTGGAAAATATTTTTGGATAAAGTTCTGAAAAGAGATAGTAATACTACCCTGTCAAAAGAAGAATGGCAATTTTGGAAAGTGGATTAAATAAAAAGTTGGCTCTGGGGGGTGGGTATTTTTTAGTTTTAGTTTTGTTTTTCTTTTATGTTGTATATTTTGTAATTCTTAGTAGGTGTGTGTGTTAAACTTGTGATTTATAGATTTAAAAGGATAAGTGATGTCAATGTTTTTTTAAAAAAAAAAGTTAAAAGAATTAACAATAGAAATAGATTAAAGGGGATGTGAAAAATATTGAATTAAATGTGAAATTATAATAGTTGAACAGATTTATAAATTTAAGGGTAAAGGTGCAAAATAACAATGAAAGTTAGTATTGCTTAAGAGAAGAGAAAAAAAAGAAAAAGAAAAAAAATTATTTTTTTTTAATTCACTATTATGTATATCACATGGTGTTTAATTTTTTTTTCTTGTTTTGTATTTGTGATTTAGTTATATAATTAATAAAAATTAAAAAAAAAAAAAAAGGAAGCTTCCTGGCCTGTTCCTGTGGATCATGTCTTGCACTACTGTGTGTATCTAAAGGACAAGGGACTGGCACCTCAGTCTATTAGATCTAAGCTATCTGTTACCCTGTAATTTGGGGGTCCCGTGAGGAGCGCCCAGCTTGCCAATTAAAATACCAAATTGGGGAAAATTAGCTTGAACACTGTTTTGGCTAGCGAGAGGCAGGGTAACGTTGCAAGGACCTTTTAACCCAGTGTCTACGGCTTCAGGTCAGGGAGAAGGCACACAAGTTTTAAAGTAACCAAAATAACAGTTTTATTGATAAACAACAGCAAATAAATAACACACACACACTAACTAACTAGGAAAAGGAACGGGGAAGCATAAGGAAAGGCAATACGACACCTGGTCTCATTGTCCTGAAGGAACAAAGAGATGGGGTTCAGAAGGAGAAAGCTCAGTGTGGAAAACTGAGGGGAGTTTCCTTAGAAGGCCAGCAGCAGGGCAGGATAGCAATCCAAGGTAGTCCGAAGACTGTTTGAAAGTGAGGGGTTTATATAGGGGAGTTTGTAGCTCTCGGCTATGGCAAGCCAGATAAGAACAAAAGGAGTTTTGGCGCTTGACAAAAGATTGAGAAAGGTCAACTTTAC
This sequence comes from Ctenosaura bakeri, assembly GCA_948474755.1. Taxonomy (NCBI): domain Eukaryota; kingdom Metazoa; phylum Chordata; class Lepidosauria; order Squamata; family Iguanidae; genus Ctenosaura; species Ctenosaura bakeri. The sequence continues at coordinate 71,482 of CAOLHI010003790.1, forward strand.
ATGATGGGATTAACACTTGATGACAATGGTATAGCCAACATGTAAATGACTTGTTTACCGGCTTGGCTCGGCTGAGAGCCGCGCCGCTATTGTGAAAGCATACACGTGGAAAGTTCCCTGAAGCGGGGAGCAAAGCTAAGTTGCTGGCCTGAAAAGAGACTGGAATGTGAGAGCAATTAACGGCCGCACTCATGTCCGTGCTTGTCCGGAGAACTTACAAACACGTGGAGTGAGATAACTGAGAGCCAGTCCAGCTAAGGCCAAATTAACTGATATCAAAGTGATATCTGGGAGCCCCCACCCGGGGAGCCATACCCAAGATTACACTATCGATGTTGGTATTTGCTGCTTATGTGGACTTGATTTTGATGTTAGAGTTCACAAGGCTCTGGTCTAGGTCTAGGGAGTGTGGGCAACCAGGAATCTCTGTTTCCTGAGGTGCTTAAGGGTTTAAGCAATATCTGGCCGATGGTTTCTAGCTCAGGTTTCAAGTCAGCATTATTTCATGCAGAATCATTGACTACATTTTTGGTGGCTTGAATATTAGTGAATTAGTAGTGGCAGATAAGGGCAATGTTGCTGGTAGGGCATTGGTCTTTTTGGATTTAAAATTTATTGATGGCAGTGCAGTTTTGAGAATTAGGCACTCCAAAAACTGGTCAGAGAAGGACTGGGGTAGGGGCTATTTTGGCTGGCCTGGTGGGGGAAGAGACTAAGCAGACGCTTGTTCCTTATCCATGGCAAGTAGTGGGTGGCAGTGGGGGAGAAAAGAAGACCTCTGTGATCATGTTTTGGCACCCCTTTTGGTGTGGGATAGGGCTCTGAAACCTCCCTTATTAGGACTCAGCAATCTGGAGGGCTCGGAAAGGAGTCTACCCTTGAGGCTAGTCTGAATCCCAGACTAGTGCTCTAGTACCCAGTTCACCCTTTCCATCTGTCTGTCAGTCTCTGGGTAATAAGCTGTGCTCATCACACTTGCTGTACTCTCAAAAGCCTTAGGAAAGCTTTCCAAAATTGCAAGGTGAACTGGGTACCCTGATGCATGACACTTTACTGGACATTCTGTGTAACTTGTACACATGCTGTAAAAACAATTTTGCCATTTGGGTTGTTGTGAGTAGTGATTTGCATGGCATGAAATGGGCTTACTTAGAAAACAGGTCTGTGACTAAAAAAAATGGCCATTTCCTGGTTACTCTCTGGAAGATCAGTGATAAAGTCCATGCTAATATGAGCCCAAGGATGGAGGCAGTGGCAATGGCTGCAGCAGTCCTCATGGTTTACTACCCACTCTTTTATTTTGTGCACAGACCAGGCACCCTTTTATATAGCTCTCCACTTCTTCTCTCAGCTTTGGCCACCAACAGTCCCTTGTGACTAGGTGCAAGGTCTTAACAAATCCAAGGTGCCCAGCCAATTTCACATCATGACAATGCTGTAAGATTTTAGTTCACAGACCCTCAGGCACATAGATTTTTTTCTCCTTTGTATCATATGCTGTCACGATCAATGATTTCTGACCTATGGTCAGTGGCCCAACTGTCCTGCTTAGTGGCCTCTTTTAAATGTTCTAACAGTGTTTTAGGGATATTGTTTTCCTTTTGTTTGGCTACGAGTCACTACTGCCAGTTGTTGGGGAGTGAATATTGTTTCAGTCCTCCTCTCATCTCTGACACTCATGTTGGGGGAAGTGCAACAATGTGTCTTCTAAGAAATTCTTTTTCCCAGACAAGTATTTAATAGCTAACTTGAATTTGCAGAAAAACTTGACCCACAGCTCTTGTTTCAGACTCAACTTGCAGGAGTTTTGCAGGCCACCAGGTTACAGTAATCTGGCTATATTTCAAATGGGCTGCTGGTCCCCTCTAACAAATGCTACCAGGTTTCTAGGGCATGCTTAATTAATTAATTAATCATTGCTAGCAGAAATCCAATCATCCTTTATTCAGGATGTTAGGACTTCCCCATTCTACCCCACACTTGCTTATATTGTACCATCCTCCAAGACAAATTAAAATGAAACAAAAATGTGACAGTAGCTTTTTCCTTCAGTTTGTGGCTTGAAATAGCATAGAGTTTTGAAATATTGATGGCCACCTTAAAAGTAATTTTTGTGTGTATGTTCTCAGGTGAGATCCACAGGTAGCATGTACTTAGACCATGAATCTCATTTGAACTCAGATCTCAGAATAGTTCTTTCCACATTTGCTGAGGATTGTACTCCCCCCTCCGCCCAACATAATTTGCCCTTCCTCTAGGTGTGTGCCCAGGTGACTTTTGTGATACCAATTTCTGCATTGCAGAAGGTTGGACTAGATGGCCCTTGTGGTCCCCAGTGGTTTTCAGTCTTTGATCCCTCAGATGCTGGAACTTCATCACAGGGGTCAAAATCCAAAAGATCTGTGGAGCCATTGGTTGAGAATTGCTGTTCTACACAACTTGTTGAAATTCAGAAGCCTTGCTGACCTCTCTTACATCCAGCAAAGAGTGACTAGAAGGAATTGGAATTGCTATTGCAACTGTATGCAGAATACACATGTGTACTCTGAACCTGCATCCCTTGTAAGGGACTCAAGCTGAGGATGTCAGGGTGCTCTCTTAGTCCCCCAAAATGTTTCAGGATTATTTTTACATCCAGTAAGCAACCTTTACTCTCCCTTTGTTCTTAATCATTTTATCCACCTAACTTTTCTTATGCTGAAATATTCTTTTCATCACCATAGGTTTCCCATAAAAGTCTGTCAGTTCTACTTATGTGCAGTCTCAGTTTCCTGTGCCCTGTTAACATGGACTCTTAGTGCAGCTGGTGAATTTTGAAATCATTTTGGAGTGCTTCAGTGGACTGAAGAAATAATTAATTGAAGGCTCCCAGCACGTGCTAAGTAGCTTGGATGAGCCTGAAGATCTGAGCAATTGCTTTGTTTTTTTTCCCTTTCCTTATCACCATTAGCCATTTTCACTGGATAGAGATACAAAATAACTAGCCTTTACAGTGAGCCATTAAACTGTCATTTAGGCAACTGTGCATGAAGAGGCATCAGATAACGGTCAGTGCTGGAGCAGAACACAGTTTGTGAATCATGGCTGTCTCTCCAGGGCTTAAATCACATTCACCAGTGGAGCAGTCAAGGGTTTCATTAAAGAGAAAGGCATTCAGCTAGAGAAATATATCCCCAAAATGAGAGTAAATAAAAGCCTCACACTTTTCTCTATCTCTCTTCATGTTTTATTTACCCCAGTGGGGGCTTAACAAGGTAGCAAATGTAAAAAGCAATAAGAAAGCTGTGCAGAAGGTGGTGCTTGAAGGGGATGCCCTGACATCATTTTAGCATGGACATTCTGCACTGAACTAGATTTAAAGATTTGCCTTATTTATTCACACTGTGAACTGGAGAAGCAAGGGTCGGGGTGGGATACAATGTAACTGCATTTAGTTATAAGTTAAAATAATACATTTGTAGAAATACAAATAAAGGAACATTAATTTCAATGCACTTGTCCTGATGTATTTTTTTCCTGATCTATATCTAATATGCTGAAAACAAGTATAGGAAACATTATGTTTCTTGTTGCAGTTATGTTGGCTAGAAACACAGTGCGCAGGGGGAGAGAGAGAGTTCCTCTCATTCACAGAATGCATTACAGCTTCTATTGAAAGTCATCCCATATATTAAGAAATGGATACCACAGGTATATTCCAAAATGGACATCACTCATGCATGACAAGAAGGTATCAGCATTAACAAGGAGTCTTTTCACACTACACAGTTATAGTGATTTGGAAGCAATGGCAAAATCAACTGTAGAGAGAAAGCCTAAAAAGATGGCCGTAAAAAGCTAACGTGGGGTGGTTTCTTAACAGCTCATCTAAAGTGCTACTCAAAGTGCTGGGCCATGGACCAGTGCTGGTCCATATGCCACTGTCTGCTGGTCCTTGGCAATTTTCCAAGAAAGAAAGAAACAGTTGTAGCCAGTGAGCACAAATACAGCACAAGTTGCTGACACATTGGAAGAAAAAATTCTGATCTGCCACATTAGAAAGGTTGAGATGCACGAATTAGACCACTTCCTTGACAGAAAACCAAATGGTGACTCTTCAAATGACAAAAAATCATCAATTTCCTTGAGCAGCATGTTCTTTTCCCCAAATATCTATAATGTGAAAATTCTTCCTGAAATTTAATCTGATTTTCTTTCTTCAGCCTTAGAAGTATATCTTTGTTCTTCAGAAAGCAGGTGAGAAAAGCAGTGTGGTCAAGTGATTATTATACTTTTTTTTTTTAAAAGAGCATTCCAAGTTCACACTCATTTATGCATGTATAGAGAGTCACTATTTTAACCTCACCCCTCCCACCTCAGAAATATTGCAGCTTTGCACAACCTTTCTGTGGTCACAATTGTGCAAATGAATAAAAAATAACATATTTATTATGTTCAGTCTTCCAACCACAATGAGAAACGCAGACCAACTATAGAGATTCAGTTTCCTTTAAGGGGCAGAGAATATGAGACTTCTGAAATCCTTTTAATAGTTTGATTATTGACAAAGGTAAATGATGTAATGTGGGTGAGGAAGCAACCAGAGTCAGGCAGAAGCACATCAGTATTAAAACCTTACTTCCCAGATTCCAAGAACTCTCTTTTTACAAGAAGTTGAATACAATATTGTTGCTATCCAAGTAGCATTATGACTACTTTTTTCCTTCACACTAGCTTTTAGCACTGCACCAATTACAATAAACTAGCAGTTAGAGGCCTAGCCAACCCCACCAAGCCCTGTGAAATTTGTGTGCCATAATAATATGGTAGACAAGATCATAAATAATTAAGAATGTGATTCTCAGTCATCTTCTGACAACTGCTCATTTTAATTGGGAGTCACATATCACATGCTTTAGTGACCTTTATCATTCTTGGTCAAGTTTCCAAAGCTGTCACAATCTCCTTCTTCCCACAGGACAACACCTTGCCATTCGTTAATTGACAAGTAAAAGCCCTGTAGTTGTAACTGCCATTGAGTTCCTTAACCTGGGGCTGTTCATTCACTTCTTTTTGGGAGTGTCCCTGCTGGCATCTACATTGTCAACAATGGTCCCCTTGAAGATACCAGTCACTGTGACACCACCTGCATCTCTACTTTTGGTCTTAGGGTTTCAAGAAAACATTCTTGATGTACTTTGTTGTTATCATGGATGGATGGTTGGTGTGTGTGGAGAGAGGGTACTAAAGAAAAGGAACGTTTTCATGGCAAAGCTTGCTTGGACTAACTCAGGGCACAGACAAACCAGACCTGCTTTCTTTTTCCCTCACTGGGGTAGCAGTGTTACTTGTAATGTTATTACCATACCCTGGCTCCTTCCCCACACTTAATCACAACACTACTTTCCAGAAAACCCACACCTTTGTGGAAAGGAGCAAAGCTTATTAATGGTTACTCCAAAAAGGAATGGATAACCCACTGTAGCATGTTATTAAAATGGAACTGAAGAAAACACTCTATTGAGGCTATTCTTATAAAAAAATAGGAGGAAATCTTTATTAAAAGAATCGACAAGGGAAAAGGCATTGAGGATTCAGAAAGATTCAAACAAAATAACACCTTCTCACAGATATTTAATTATTGTCTTCAAAACACTTCAGTGTTTCCTCAAAAGAGCTTTCACACACACTCCTTTGGCTGTCCCAGCACAGAGGTCTATTCTCCCACTCAGGGTTCTACTCTCTGACCCTTTCAGAGGTGGCTTGATTACTTCTCTGCCCCACACTAGGTCTTTGAGAAGCTAATCCTCTTTTGGTTTACTGGATGCTCTGATATTCTCTCTATGAAATTCACTGAAGGACTACAACAGATTCTAACTCACACTACCAGTATATATGCTATCTGCTGTCTCCCCCACAGCCCCTCCCTCTGGCTAAAGTTGGGTTCTTCTCAGTCAGAGAGCCAATCTGATTACATCACCCTTTGTTACTAGGGCTGCTCTGCTGGCCACACTCCCAGACTCTGTCACAGTTGCCGCCTGTGGTGAGATAAAAAGAGAGAGCTCTTCCACAAGATCTGATAAAGTGAAGAGAAATTTAAACCAAGAGTAGGGATGCTATATGGAACAACAGGGGGGATGATGATGATGATGATGATGATGATTCATCCCACCTTTCTTCCTCATCTTCCCAGTTCCAAATTCACAAAATACAAAAGTTAAAAAGTGATTAAAATATTAAAACAAAACAAGTTAAAAACAAACTGTGAAAAACAGTACAACAAAAATAACAAATAGAAAATCCAATACATTGCACAAAGTCAGTCCTGTTTAAACAATTAGTCCTTTCAGACAGAAAGGTCTTCACTTGTTTATGGAGAAGGAGTAGTGAGAGTGCCAGTCTAACTCCTCTGGGAAGGGCATTCCATAGTGTGGGGGCAATCACTGAGAAGGCCCTCTACCTTGTTCCACTAGATGTAATTGTTAGGGTGGTGGGACAAAAAGAAGGGGTCATTATATGATCAGAACAAAATGAAAAGACAGTGAAAAAAATACATTAAAGAACCAACCAAACAATATGAAAGAAAGGTAGATTCCTTCAAAATAAAACCTTCTAATGAAGACCCTACAGTTTTTGTAAGTAAAGTGCATGATCCCTCAAAGTACTTGAGAAAAATACACCACTAGAAACAGATGGCTTACCAATAGAATTCTTTTAAGCTATAGAAACAAAATCCATCCTAATTCACACAAATGACTACCAACAAATATTTGAAAATCAGAAAACAAAACAACAGTCCCCATATCAGAAATACTCAATACATATTCCAATACTCAAGAAAGGGGAGAACAAGGATTGTGCGCCATCAGACCACTGCACAAATGCCATAGGTGAGCAAAATGGTGCTCAAGATTTTCAAACACAAATTTTTATCATATATAGTACAAGAAATGCCAAAAGCTAGAGGAACCAGAGATGATAATGAACACATACTTGTACATTGGCTAATGGACTCCACTGAAGAACTTCAAAAGAAAATCAGCTTGTGCTGCATAGATTATAGCAAAGCATTTTGACTGTGTAGATCATGCAAAACTATGGATCATTGACCAAAAAAAAAAAAAAAGACTGTGCCACAACTCTTTTTATTAAAATGTTTAAAGAGTTTTTATACATAAACACAAAAAAGTCACAAACACCAATCAAAACAATGCATACCAATAATATTTTAAAAAGACTAATTAATTGAGTTAACAAATTACACACATCTGTACAATTATTCAACAAAAACAAAAACATATTCAAACCAAACTAACACAAATAACTGAGCTAAACTAAACAAAAGAAAAAACAACAACTAATTAAAATTGGTTCCTGCCCTTGTTGCAAACAGGTCCTACTTAGATAAATGTACTTAACTTAAAGTCATTACTCAGAATTACAATTGAATTTGTTGCTCATTATTTGTTGCTCATTATTACTCCTTAACTGTTTGAAATTTTAAATTTCACAAATTTCTATGTCATATATATCAGTGTTATTAGTCACTACGAAATAGTTCTATTTCATACCAAACACTGTTGATTAATCCTCAATAAATCCATTACCTCAATAAATCCATTACCCTGATTAAGAAATATCAATAAGTTATATAGCTGACAACATATTGTGAACAGAAATTTCAAAGACTTGGAACAACTGTTGATGAAGGTTAAGTAAGAAAGTGCAAAACCAGATTGCCACTGAATATTAAGAAAAATAATGACCACAGAATAAGGACCCTCAAGTGAAAAGATCTATCACTGAATACCAGAGTCAGAATAATTCACAACATAGCATTTCTGTGTATGGTTGTGAAAGCCAGATAGTGACGGGGGGAAAGCTAGCAGGAAGAAGATCAATTAATCTGAAGTATGGCGCAGAACGAGAATTCTGCAGATACCATGCACTTTCCCACTCAGCAAAATGTCTGAGAGCAAATTAAGCCTGAAATCTCACTAGAAACCAAAATAAGTAAATAGGCAATCATATGTTGGACATCTCATGAGTTGACATGAGTCATTGGCAAAGACAATAATATTCAGTAAAGTTGAAGGCAATAGGAAAACAGGAACACTGCATTACAGGTGGATTGATTCAGTCAAGGAATCCCTGAGTTTGCAAGATCTGAGCAGTGTTGTTAATACAACAGGGTCTCTTGGAGGTCTCCCATTTATAGGGTCGTCATACATCAAAGTCAGCTTGGCAGCATATAACAACAAGAATGGTGACAGGAAATGAATAACAAAAGAAAGTTATACTGATCATCCTCTCAGGCCGGATTTCCAGTGTTCCAAATGCCACACAAAGTAAGAATGTTCTCAGTGAGTAATTGTGATTTTTTTAGTACAATAAAAAAGAAATTTAAGAAAGAAAGTGACTATCACCAGTCCCAAACTGAGAAGTGCCCCACAAATGAACAAGAGGCAGGTGTCTCCACTACAAGATCTAGCAGGTCTGCTGCTATTAAACCCACACAATGCAGAAAGCTTCAGAATTTGGTATTCACTAAAAATAGGATTTAATTTGGCTAGAATTTAATTTTGAAATATATAAACATAGAGAAGATCCAGTTTTACTGCAGATAAAGTATTTTGGTGGCTAAGCATATTTCACTTATTTATGTATAGCTGCACAGTGAAGTTTCTAGTGCAGTGTACACTAAAATTATAATCTTGCGCAGTCATTTGGTTGACTGGCCCTAATTTCACGACAAATGTGTGGAAGTGGGAATGGGATCAAGTCTGCTCTGCTTCCAACATCCCTATGTTCAGTGTTGGATTTGCATAGGGCACCCCTCCTTCACAGTAGCAGCTGGTGGCTCTGATGTCGGTGAAATGACGAATCTGTTCCACATTTTACCATGAAATTTAAAGGAATTAGCCAAGGTGTTGAATTTGTTACTGGGTAGAGTTCAGATCCTGGAGTAGCTAATTTAACGTTGGGACTAAAATCTGGGGCACATTTACTGCCCCACTGATATTGGAACCATCAGCTTCTACTGCCTCTTCCTTTGCCCTCCTCTCCCCACTGTATTACACGTTCTGCTCTGTGCTCAAATGTCTATCTTAGGTTGGGAGCTGCTGAACTTCAAAAAGCTGTAGCCAACCTCAAAAATGTTTCCACCCATTATTGTTCAAAACAGACACTTGGAGATTTTTTTGTAAAAAAAAAAAAGAGAGAGAGAGATATTGGTTACCTTTGAGATAAACAGCACAAACAAATTCAAAGTCCTCCGTTTCGGTCTCCCCTCTCCTCCTCCCCAGTGCTTTTCTGAGAAATGGTTCATCTTGCCAGCTGATGGAGGGCTCTGTTTCTCTCTGTTCCACTATGCTGCCTTAATTCTATTCTGCAGCATTTCAGGGCTCTAACATTGTAAATGTAGGCTCAAACATGATCTTTTTCCATAGGAATGTGTTAAACAGGCCATGAAAAGCCAGCATGATCAAAAGATGTTCTACAAAGTATAGATATTTCACTGCTTCTTACCTTCAGCTTCTACAGTAATTCACCATATCAAAAATACAATATTTGTAGGTTCTTCTTCATAAAGGTCTTTATAGGTTTGGAAATTTAAACACCGTACATCTGAAGCTGAATTGGAAACCAAAAGTATCTGAGCTTGTACATTTTAGAAAAAAAAATTCAATTAAGTGGGATTTTAGCTGTTTCAATAAAATTGGACTCTCTCTTTTCAAGATAAGCGTCCTATAGAGCTGCAGCAACCTTTATGTGGTAGGAATATCCACTTCTACTAAACGTATAATCCTAGATCAGGATACAATACACACAACAGGAAATCAATATATAGTAGAATCAATTTGAAAATATAAAATAAACTAATATATGAGTGGAAAATTGACTTCCTATGGATTAAAAAGAGTGCAAATAGTGGAAAAATCTGTCTCTTAACAGGACAAGGTAGGGAGCCATAATCATGCAACTGATTAAGTATCTGCTATCAAACTGGGGAGGATTTTATTTTCCCCTGATAAAAGGGCTTCAATGAAGAAATAATTTATTGGTACACTTTCCTCTGTGTTGTGGAAAGGATTAAAATGTGTGTAACATCATGAAGAAGGATCAGCCACAAAGAAATAGGAACATTCTATTTAAAATATCAGCAGGGTAATCAGATATATGGTCACAATGCTAGCAATATTACAGTTAGAACTGTATAAAAATGTACAATACAAAGCTTACAGCTGCACCAGTTTTCTTTCTAAAAGGAAACTCATCTATATTAATTGTTTAGGTAGGACAGTCTGAGAGATTCACCCTTTGGAATCTTAAAGATGGACATAGGGTGCATATCCTTGCTTCACAGATAATATATTTTTAAAATGCAACATTTTTATTGCTGAACCAGTTAGAGAATTGAGTTAACAGCTGGTGCTCTTCAATGTGCAGCAGGCATTGCCAACAAGGGAGACGGGGTGAGTGAAAAAAGTAGTAACAAGTCATAGGGAACAGCTCATCTGAGCATTCATTTGGATACTTAATTCTTCTTTTCAGAGACTGGAAATTACTTTTAAGAAAAACAAATATAAATGACATGCTGAAACCATCCCTAACTGAACATCAGTGGGATAATGCTATACGTTCCACAGCTCAATTATAAATAGCTTAAGCATGTTGTGCTGTGATGACATATAGCTAGTGTAATTTAGTGGAATGATATTGAACTAGGACTCTGAAAAACCAGGGTTCAAATTCTTGCTTAGCCAAGGGTGACCGTTGGCAAGTCACCCTCTCTCAGCCTCATGGGAAGGCAATAGCAAACCCCTCTGTGAACAAATTTGCCAAGAAAACTGCATGATAGGTTAGCCACAGGGTCTCCATAAGTCATAGGTGACTTGAAAGCAAACAACAACAAGATCATTATACTCATTCTTCCAAGCTCTACTCTTTCTTCCTATCATTGTGAGAAAATGCAGTAGGTATGGGGGAAAAACAGAGTAGAAAAAATAATTTGTCAAATCTAACAGGAGAACTCTTTTTAAATTACTTTTGGGTTATCCATAAGAACTGGAAGAATCAAAACTCTGACTGTTCCACAGGCAGAGATACCTGAGTTAGGCATTTTTTTTTCTGTTTTCCTAGACAAATTCAGTACTAGAACCAAATAGACAAAGGGAAACCTTGGTTACTTTTTGAGAATGAGGTATCTCTGACTCTCTGTTTTTCTTTTAAAGCTTTGAGCAAAATTCCTAGGGAGTCTTTCAGTAAGTCTGATAATAGCATATGCCAAATATTTTTTTAAAATCAAACCATGGTGAGTTTGTACATCATAGTGGGAGGGAGGCATTATCCAGTTACAGGTCCACCTAATTTTAACACTGTCTAGCCTAGAAGAATATTATGGGGACTTTTTCAAAAGCCTCTACCAAGCTTATGACTCTATACAAAAAGAGATAAGATTAGTTTAAGTATGACTTATTTTTGGGCAACCCATGCTGGCTCTTATTAATCACAGCATTCTTTTCTAAATGCACACAGACTGACTGTTTAACTTTTTGAAGATGGGAATAACATTTGCCCTCCTCCAGTATACTGGGACCTCTCCTGTCCTCCAGGAATTCTCAAAGATTATTGAAATTCCAAGAAAACAGATTGGCATTTTTATCTATGGTTTAATAAAGCAAAGACCAATGAGGTATTTAACAATCATTATGTAAGAAAAGCTCTTCTAAATGTATGGAGAAGGTATTTTCCAAGGTGGTGTTTGAAAACACCCCAGTGGGTTTCCCCCACGAAGTATATTATAAAAAAGAGAATGTATTATTTGACAAGTGGATCAAATATGAGGATTTAGTTGAGCTTCAAAATGACAAAATAAGAATGACCAAATAAATGTCCAAATAAGACCACAACAAGAAATTAATGAACATGGAATTAGCTGTCATTGGATTCTTTATAGACAACTCAGAGAGAAGTTAAAGATTGATTTAAAACTAAATGGATACCAGGTCGAAGAAGAAGATTTGACTGCAATTTTATCCTCAAAAAACCCTAAATCTATCTCTCTGACTAATAAAATTGTACTGAAATGGGACACAGAAGACAAACAGATTAAAACTTCAGTGATTAAATGGGCACAAAATTTCTTGCGTGCAATTCCCCTGGACCAGTGGGGAAAAACTTGGATTAAAAGGACAAAATATACAACATGTCAAGATACCAAAGAAAATCTATACAAGATGTTTTTCAGTTGGTATCTCACACCTGAATAATTGTCAAAAATATACCCAAATTGTTCAAATAAATGTTGGAAATGTGACTCTGATATAGGTAGATTTTATCATCAATGGTGGTCATGTAAAAAGGTCAAGAAATTTTGGAATGCACTCCATATCCAGACAGAAAAAAAATTAGGGTTTCACTATGAAATGAGCCCTGAACTCTTATTTGCTATCAATGATGAATGAAGATCTAGAGAAAAAAGCCAGAAAATTAATATTTTATATGATAGCAACTACCAGAATGCTAATAGCTCAAAATTGGAAACAAAAAGCTCTTCCCTCAATAGCTGACTGGGAGATGAAACTTTTTGATGTTACAAATGGATAGATTTACATATGTACTGAGAGGACTTAATTTAGAGAGATTTGTCAGTGATTGGAACTGTGTGATAACGTATTTCAGAAATCAATGGAATAATATCAAGATGGTGAATATTGACTTTTGATAACTTTATGACAATACACAGGTACAAATGACTTAATTGTGTGGTTGACAGACAAATAGAATGTAATTAGGTTATTTTATTACTTTTCATTCAGGGGGAAGGAAGTATGGCTGAATGTTGAGTTTATTTGAGATAATAGTCTGTAAAATGTGTTAAGTATAAATGTTAATGTTACTGATATTGTTATGTTTTATTTTTAATAAATATATACAAAAAAAAAAAGAAATTCCAAGAAAGCTGATTCCAGTAAGTTTACGGAAATACTGGATGAAATCCCATGATCTGATATGAGTTAAAGGAAGGGAGTTTATGGTGCATGGATACTGAAGCACAGCTGCAAGCAGTTCCAAAGAGGAAGAAAAGTGGGAGATATCTAAAGAAACCAGGGTAAATGTATAAAGAACTTTGAGATGAGCTGAGATTTTTAAAAGAAAAGTATAAAAAATGGAAGAAGAGGGAAAACATCCAAAGAGGAACACAAATGAATAGTCACTACCTGTAGGGGGAAAGTCAGAAAAACTAAAGCTCAGAATAAGCTGAGACTTGCTAGATAGGTTAAAACAATAACAGTTATTGGTTTAAGTTAAGTTTAAGTTACTGGTTAAGTTCAGAGTAAGAGGAATACAAGGAAATGGTAGGCCCACTACACAGAGAAGAAGATGAAATGCTAACTATTTAATACCTTCTTTGCCACAATTTTCACCCAAAAGGAAAACAATGCTGTAATGATGAAAGCAGAATTAAATCATGCAGTCAGAGGATTATAGCACAGAGTAGTAAAAGGTAGTAAAAAGTAAAGAGGTAGTAAAAGAATAACTAGCAACTCTAAAATAATTCAAGTCTCCAGGGCCAGATTAACTGCGTCCAAGAGTACTAAAGGAACTTGCAGATGTAATCCCAGAGCCACTGTCAATAATAATTGAGAATTCTTGGAGGATAAGAGTCATCTCACCAAATTGAAAGAGGACAAATGTCCCCATTTTCAAAAAGGGTAAAAAAGAGGACACAACCAGTTAGTTTGACATTGATATCAGGAAAGGTTCTAGAACAGATCAGTTTGGAGTCAGGTAGAAAGGAATGCTGTGATTGCAAGAACCAGCATGGGTTTCTCAAAAACAAGTCATGCCAAAATAATCTTATCTATTTCTTGTATAGAGTTACACGCTTGGTAGATGAGGGGGGTGCTGTGCATGTATTATATCCTGATTTCAGTAAGGTTTTTAACATCATGCCCCATGATATTCTTTTTTAAAAATATTATTATTAAAACACACAATTTTAATACTATAAAAATGGACACACACAAACAAAACAAAAGAAATGAACATAATAGAGAAATGCAAAGCAAATACAGTATAGAACTGATGTAAACTACCACCTAAACAACTAAACCCCTATAAAAAAAATAAACACATATAATATTGACATCCTACCCCTCAGAGTACAACTGTTACCCCTTACTGTACTTCCTCAAAAACTCATATAGTCTAAATTTCCCCTTAGTTAAACTAATAATGATTTATAATAATGACTATGCAACTTCTATAACATATAACATACCATTATAATCTATAGACTTAATGATAATCAAAAAAGAAAAAAGAAACAGTTACAGTTCCACAAAGACTGATCTAATTTTTGCCCATTAATCAAATCCACTTATAGCTTAGGAATGATTTAATCTTCTCCCATTGTTTTCTATATTCTGTCAAGAACATTGTGAATTTGTCCATCTCTACTATATCCACTATCTTCAACACCCAGTCTTCTTGAGATGGAATTGTGGGAACTTTCCAATTCTTAAGTATACAGTATTCTTTCTGCAACAATCATATACTGCATAACCTAGCAAACTGTTCCCAACAGGAACAGTTCTGGTATCAATTGTATTTTAATCTGTAAAATATTCACCATCAGTTATCACATAGTACTTTTTAGATTTGTGACAGGTCCACCACATGTGGAAAGGTCTCTTCAACCTGATTGTATTTCCAACAGCTATTTGAAGAACATTTATACATCATAGAAAATCTTTCAGGTGTTAAGTACCATCTATACATCATGTTATAAAAAATTTCATTCAAATCATAACTTAAAGTAAACTTGAAGTTTGTCCACATCCTTTCCCATTGATCCATTTGGATCAGAAGACCCACATTTTGAACTCATTTAACCGTACATTCTTTCACCTGTTCTTCTTCCAATTCCACTTTCAACAGGATCTTATACATTTTTGCCATCAAATGTTCACTGTCTGTCCACAGATAGTCTGCTTTTTCAATATCAAAACCAAATAATTTTTATCCATTTTAAATCTCTCTGATCATTGTCTACAAGAAAATCAACTTATATCCATGCCCACTATGTTCAGTTCTTCATTTGTCCTTAATTGTATTTGATCTCTCTCATAGGAAACTATCTTCCTCATAGGAAACCATGCCCTATGAGGAGTGACCTAGGGAGCCTGACAAAAAAGTTCAGCCTAACAAAAAAGAAGGTTAAGAGGTAACATGATAGCCATGCTTAAATATTTAAAGGGATGTCATGTTGAAGATGGAACAAGCTTGTTTTCTGCTTCTCCAGAGACTAGGACATGGAGCAATGGATTCAAACTACAAGAAAAGAGTTCTTCCTGATGGAAGGAGCCATTTAACAGTGGAATGTGCTGTCTCAGAGTGTGAAAGAGTCTCCTTCTTCGGAGGTTTTTAGACAGAGGCTGTATGACCATTTGCTGGAGGTGCTTTGAGTGTGTGTTCCTGTATGGCAGGGGGTTGAACTTGACAGCTGTTGTGGTCCCTTCCAACTCTCTAATTCTATCATTTCCCTTAAGTCACCATATGTTGTCCATTTGTCCTTAAACATTACTTTTCTTGAGAAAAGAGCTTCATGGGGTGAAACCTACATGGGGACTTTGGACACAGTTGATTCTTGAGCTTTATCCAGACTCATAAAATAGCGTGTGTTATATAAAGGTCCCCCATGATATTCTTGTAGGCAAGCTGATGAGCTGTAGCCGAGGTAGAGTTACAGTTAGGTGGATGTATGATTGGTTGACAAAACTCAGAGAATACTTGACATCCTGAATAGCTGAGAATACTTTTCATCCTGAATCCTGCATACTTGAGAATACATTTCATCCTGAAAAAAAGTGGGGTGCCTTGAGTTCTTTCTTGATCCTGCTGTTTCGTAACATCCTCATAAGCGGCTTAGATGATGGAATGGAAAGCATACTTATCAAATTTGCAGATGACACCAAATTAGGAGGAGTATCAAATGGCATCATTCAGGAACAGATAGAATGCAAACTGACAGACTGGAGAGCTGTGTCAAAACTAACAAAATGAATTTCAACAAGGATAAATGTAAGGTACTCCATCTAGACAAGAAAAAATAAAATGCACAAACTTACAGTGGGTGACATCTGGCCTGAAAGCAGTACATGTGACAAAGATCTAGAGGATGTAGTAGCCCACAAGCTACGCATGAGTCGATAGTGTGATCTGGCAGCCAAAAAAAAGGGAATGCAATTCTGAGCTGCTTCTACAGAAATATAGTCTCCAGATCAAGGGAAGTAATAGCCCCATTCTTTTCTGCTGGTTTGGGAGTTTCTGTCTTTGGATGTTTTTAAACAGAGGTTGGATGGGCATCTTCCAGGAATGTTTTAGTTGTGTGTTCCTGCATGTTAGGGGGTTGGACTAGATGGTCCTTGTGATCCCTTCCAGCTGTAAGATTATATGGTCCTGTGATTCTATGAAAACACAGTTCTCCCTCCACATTCACGGGGATCACTTCCACAGATTTGATCATTTGCAGAAGTGCCCACTGCCCCCCCATTCTCCCCCTCACACTCTGGGCCCTCCATGTGGCAGGAGTATGCAGGGCACTCAGGGCGGGTTGCCCTCAGCAGGCCTGCAGGATCATGCAGGGCCAGCAATCCCCACATCCTTGCATACTCACGCAGGCACCCAACAGAACACCCATATGGGCATGTAGTGCTGGCAATGGCCACATCCTGCATGCCCCAGGGTCTGGGCTAACACGAGTACCCAAGAGTGGGCCCATACGATCATGCAGGGCCAGCAATCACCACATACTTGCATGCTTTGGGGCCTAGGCTCATGCCAGCACTCTGGAGAAGACCTGCACAGGTGTGCATGGCCACGATTGCTGCATCTCTGCATACCCCGGGGGGCTGGGCTCCCTCAGGCACTCTAGAGTAGGCCGCAGGGGCTGCAGGGCTGGCAATCACTACCTCTTGCGGGCCCTGGGCACTCTGGAGGAGGCTCACAGGATCATGCAGGGCTGGAATCGCAGCCTCCCTGCACATTCCAGGGTCTCCCCCATTCCCTGCAGCAGGCAGGAGCGTGGAGAGAAGGCACCGGCCTATTTGCAATTTTTTGACATTCGCAAGTATTCTCTGTCCCTATCCTTCACAAATGTGAAGGGCCTACTGTATGTCCTTGTTGCTTAATGTGATCTGTAAATTCAGACATCTTGGAAGTGTACCTGCAACGAATAGAATCTCCATAAGTTCTGGTTATATCATAAGAATGTTTTGTGATGTGTCCTTGTACTCTTTGAATGCACTCCTTACAAAATATATTGGTTCATTTTAACAAAATCTAGGACTTTTCATGACAATCTGGTATGTGTTGTGCTATATAGTTGTGCTTTGCTATGAAACAGTGAAAACTATTAGTGGCATGATTAAAAGTACACCTACAGTTTAGATGGTTTGTGGTTCCACAATCTTATTTTCTCAAGAAGTTCAGAACAAGGTATTTGGAGAATTTGTACAAAACACTACTTTGCATGGCTACTCTCTATCTATCTATTAATAAAGAAGGATTAATTTCTGAAGTCAATTTCACTGGAACAGTTGTGATATGGGGAAAACAACTAGACCTCATTTGCTTGCAAGATTTTTTTTTTAAAAAAAAAAGCCTTCAGCTTTTGCTCACCTGTTCTCAGCTCTCCAGTAAATGGTTTAAAAATTCTCCAACCAGCAATTTTTGAACTTTGATTCTAAATTGTTGTGTACAGAAATAGAAGACAACAACAAAAAAAGATCAAGAGACCTCTACTACAAGATCTGAGAAATCAAAGGGAAATTTAAACCAATGGCACAGATCCTCTGCAAGCAACAGGGTAATATATTACATGACCAAGCAGAAACAAAATGATGATGTAAACAGTACATGGATATAAAAGAGATTAAAAGTTGAAAGATTCATTCAATGAGGAACCATATGAAGACAAACTACTATTTTTAGAAAGCGAAGTGAAATCTGCACTCAGAGCACTTGGAAGAAATAAATCATTTGGAACAGATTGCATTCTAATAGAACAGTTTCAGTCTACAGAAACAGAATCTATTCTAGTTCTAAATAAAATCTGTCAACAAATAACAAACAATGGCCCAGAGATTGGAAATGCTCATTATGCTTTCCAATCTCCAAGAAAGGGGACCCCAGGGATTGCAGCAACCATAGGACCATTGCATTAATTTCCCATGCAAGCACAGTCATGCACAAAATTCTGCAACAAAGACATTTACCATATATGGAGTGAGAAATGCCAGATATCCAAGCTGGGTTCAGGAAAGGAACAGGCACTGGGGATCATATTATAAACATACTTTGGATAATGGAACGCACATGCACGCACACACGCGCGCACACACACACACAAATTCCAAACGAAAATCAACATGTGCTTCATAGATTATAGCAAAACATTTGACTTTGTAGATCATGAGAAAACATGGATCACTCTTAAAGAAGTGGGTGTGACACAACATTTGATTGTCCTGATGTGTAACCTGTATCAAGAACAAGAGGTACTGTTAAGATAGAACATGGAGTAATGGTATGGTTTCCAATTGGCAAGAGGGTCAGGCAGGCTGCATTTTATCAACCTATTCGTTTAACTTGTGTGCTGAACATATCATACATAAAGAGGGATTAGACTCGGAGGAAGGAGGTGTGAAAACTGGAGGAAGGAACATCAACAATTTAAGATACACAGGTGACAGCATACTGCTAGTAGAAACCAGCAAAGACTTGGAACAATTATTGAAGAAAGTCAAGGTAGAAAGTGCAAAGGCAGATTTATAGCTGAACATCAAGAAAACAAAAATAATGACTACAGATGATTTATATAAACTTAAAGTAGACAATGAAGACATTGAAGGTGTTCAAAATTTTCCCTACCTTGTCTCAGTCATTAATCAGAATCAAAGAATCATGGAGTTGGAAGAGACCCAAGGGGCCATCCAGTCCAACCTCCTGCCATGCAGGAACACCCATCAAAGCATTCCCAACAGATGGCCATCCAGCCTCTCCTTAAAAACCTCCAAAGAAGGAGACTCTACCACACCCCAAGGCAGCATATTCCACTACCGGACAGCTCTGACCTTCAGGAAGTTCTTCCTGAGGTTCAAGTGGAATCTCCTTTTCTGCAGCTTGAATCCATTGCTCCTTGTCCTTGTCTCTGGAGTGGCAGAGAACAAGTCCGCTCCCTCCTCAACATGACATCCCTTCAAGTATTTAAATATGGCTATAATGTCCCCTCTTAACCTTCTCTTCTGCAAACTAAACATATTAAGCTCCCTGAGCCGTTCTTCATAGGGCATGGTTTCTAGACCCTTCACCATTTTGGTCGCCCTCCTCTGGACACGTTCCAGCTTGTCGATATCATTCTTGAATTTTAGGTGCCCAGTACCATACACAGTATTCCAAATGAGGCCTAATCAATGCAGAATAGAGTGGTACCATTACCTCCCTCGATCTAGACGCCATACTCCTATTGATGCAACCAAGAATCACGTTGGCTTTCTTGGCTGCTGCATCACACTTCCGACTCATGTTCAGTTTGTGATCTACCAGGACTCCTAGATCCCTTTCACACATACTGCTATCCAGCCACGTGTCCCCTATCCTATATTTGTGCATTCCATCTTTTCTGCCTAAGTGTAGGACCTTACATTTCTCTATGCTGAAATTCATTTTGTTAGCTTTGGCCCAGCTCTCCAATCTGTCAAGGTCTTTTTGAAATTTGATCCTGTCCTCTGGTGTATTAGCAACCCCTCCCAATTTGGTATCATCTGCAAATTTGATGACCATGCCCTCCACTCCTTCATCCAAGTCATTAATGAAGATGTTGAATAGCACTGGGCCCAGGACAGTGGCACTCCACTAGTCACTTCTCTCCAGGATGAAAAGCAGCCATTGGTGATCCCCCTTTGGGTGTGGTCGGTCAACCAATTACAAATCCAACTAACAGCAGCCCTGTCCAGCCCGCATTTTACTAGCTTCTTTGCAAGAATGTCATGGGGAACTTTGTCAAAGGCCATACTGAGTTCAAGATATGCCGCATCTACAGCATTCCCTTCATCTATCAAGCTTGTAACCCTATCATAAAAAGAGATGATTCGTCTGGCATGATTTATTTCTGAGAAATCCATGCTGGCTTCTAGTGATTACAGCATTGCTTTCTAAGTAATTACAAGCTGACTGTTTAATTATCTGCTCTAGGATCTTTCCTGGAATTGATGTCAGGCTGACTGGACGATAATTATTAGGGTCCTCCTTTTTCCCCTTCTTGAAGATGGGGACGACATTTGCCCTCCTCCAGTCTGCTGGAACTTCTCCTGTTCTCCAAGAGTTCTGGAAGATTATTGAAGTGGTTCAGAAATGACTTCTGCCAGTTATTTTAATATCCTTGGATGTAATTCATCTGGCCCTGGGGACTTGAATTCATCTAGTTTAGCCAGATATTCCTGTACTACTTCTCTACTTATTCTGTGCTGCATTTCCCTCACTTCCTCACCTGCTCCCCACGCCCCAGGTTGGGTACTTCTATTCTTTTGGGAGAAAACTGAGGCAAAGAAGGTATTCAGTAGTTCTGTCTTCTCACTTCCCCCTGTTATTAATTGGTCACCTTCTCAACACAGTGATCTTATCATTTCGTTGTTTTTCCTTTTGCTGCAGACATATCTAAAACAGCCCTTTTTATTGTTTTTGATGTCTCTGGCAAACCTGAGTTCATTCTGCGCTTTAGCTTTTCTGACCTTCTTCCTACATCTCCTGGCTATTTGTTGAATTCCTCTTTGGTGGTTTTACCATTTTTCCATTTCCTGAACATGTTTCTTTCAACACTTCGCTCATCTGAGAGTTCTTTCGTCAAACATTCTTTAGACACCTGCCATTGTTCCTCCTTAGAATTCCTCCTTAGAATTAGAATGGAGACCGCAGTCAAAAAATCAGAAAACCAGGACTTGGAAGAGCAACTATGAAGGAAGTTGAAATATTCTGAAATTGGGTTTTGGGTATTGCCATTTTTAATGTCAGATTTGTTTCCATTTGTCTTCTTACACAGAGACTGCTCTGTTTGTCCAATGTAGAGTGCAGGGGGGCATTGCTAGCATAGGATGACATATATCACACTGGAGGAAGAGCAAATGAATGCACCTGTGATATTGTGGGTGATGTTTTTGGCCAGTGTAATATTGCTTCTAGAGTAGATGTGGAGACAGAACTGGCATCTGAGTTTGTGGCAGTGTCTTGTCCCTGTATTACCATCCATGTTATGTATCCTGTTGTAAGTGAGTAGTTGTTTAAAGTGTGGAAGCTGTCTGTAGGCCAAGAAAAGCCTGCCTCCCAAAGCTTGTGAGAGGGCTGTGTTATTCTCCATAACTGTTTGTCATTCATTGATGATGCATTTGAGTGGTCTCATCTAGGAATTGTAGGTGACAACTAGGAGTGCTCTGTTATTTTGCATTTTTTGTATGTCTTGTAGTAGATGGTTCCTGGGTGTTAATCTTGCCTTATTGATTTGTTTCCTCACCTCTTTAGCTGGGTGTTGTAGTTTGAGAAATGCCTGTTATAAATCCAAGAGTTTTGAGTGTCTGTCTTGTGGGTCTGAGGTGAGACAGTGAAGAATAGATTTGATAGGGTGTGGCAGGGGGAAAATGGAGACATGTAAGTACATGTAGAGATCAGTGGGTCTTCAATAAAGCATGGTGATTAGAAGTACATTATGTATTTATGCAGTGGTGTCAAGAAAGCATTTTTTCCCCCTGTGGATTGTTCCAGGTTCATATTGATAGTAGAGTGGAATAGAGATGGAAATACTTGATGTTCCCATTTCCTAACAGATGTTGAGGAAAAGGAATGGATATTTCTTCCTATAATATTGAATATTCAGGTTTTTAAAAAAAATGTTGAAAAACTACACATTTTCAAGCAAACTCACTGCAATGTTTGAAAACTACACATTTTCAAGAAAGTCATTCATATTTACCTTTTGAAGAACAGCTATGCAGTTGTACCTTTGCCTCCAGTCATGACTATTTCCTTTTGCACAGTCATTTGAGAAAGTGGGGTAAGACAGCACAGAAATGGATGGGACAAATACCAGGAATTAATAAATAAAGGTGTATTGCCTACTGGAGTTTTGGGGCTAGTTTTCTAGTCTTGCTTTGTTGGGAAAATTAAAAATTGAGAGATTTAGTAAGTCTCCCAATTAGTAGAGCATTTAGGAATGCACAAAATAGAAGCTGAACAGATTACCAGTTCCACCTCTATCAGCTCCACCCCAAACACACTTTAACTCTAGTTTAAATAAACACAAAATATTTGGTTAAAAGTATAAAATATTTACTCACAGAATCTTGTATATAGTTTACACAGTTTCAAATTCTTGAAGAAAGGTAAGAAGAAAAAGAAGAAATCACATGTTTACAAGGAAGCATCCTTGCCTGAGCATCGGAGACCATATGCTTCCAGCAAAATGGTAGAACAAAAGGGAGCTGTAAACACCAAGCAAGGGCTTTTTAAGAACAAAGAAATGAGTATGTGCAAGGGGAAGTAGGTGTTGACCAAACAACAGGAAGTTTAGTCTTGGCCTCTGTAACTAGCCAGTTAATTAAGCATGCAAAAGTTGCCACTCCCAACATGCGTGAAATAAAGGCCAAGGCATGCTATCTTCTCATCTCTGCTAAGATGTTCATGCCTGCCAAGGCTATTGCTCTTCTGTTGCCCTTCCTCTGCAACTCTTTCTTGTTTTTTCCCCCCTTCTACAACTGGCTCCCTGAACACTCTGAGTTCTGAGTTTCTGTTCCTCTTCTTTCTTGACCTACCTGCCTACTCTGATTTCCCAGTCCTTCTCATCTTTGCTAATTTGCTTCATCCCCACAAAGGCTACTCTTAGGTGGTTGCTTTTCATGTGGCCAAATTACAAAGACATCATGAAGAAATCGTAGGTAGAAGAGAAGTTTTCGGGTGCATATATTGAGGAAGCACTGTTCCAGATCAGCCATGAAGATGTTTGCATAACATGATGCCACATGGGTGCCCATGAAAGTGCCATAGACTTGGAGGTACATATTATTCCCCAAAGTGAGGTAGTTCTGAGTAAGTACAAAGTGGCAATGTCCTATGCTCCAGTCAGCAAGTGTCCCAGTTTAGAATGCAAGAACTGTTGGGTAGTTAATCCAGTACAGATCAGTCACAAGTTGTCCAACAGGATGAAGGGAAAGGCAGGAGAGTGGTCAGCAGCTAGGCTAGAAGTCACACAGGAAGTCAGTAGTCCAAATAAGCAAAGCCAGGAAGAAGTAAATTAGAGTCACAGATAGTAGCAATCCAAGGACCAGAGAATATGAAATGCCAAAGAGTAATGCTAGTCACCAGATATGCAGTTGTAAGCAACAAAGCCTTCAGTAAACTGATGGAGATTTATAGACACCAGCTGCTTAATTAGTCAGTGTCTCCTACTTAAGAGGGACTGGTGTATCTTCTCCTTACTCCTCCTGCACACAGTATAGTGTGATAGGGCTCTGAGAGAGGCCACCAACATCAGAAATAGTAAATTCCTCACATACCTTGTACTCTGATTCTGCTATCCTCTGAGTCTGGTATAGCCTCATTCTAGATGACATTTTTGATGGATGGTAGTCAGTCCTAGTGTGGAATGTTGGTGTATATTTTTTTTTTTTTTTAAATTTATACATCTACACCCTATATCAAAAATCTCAAAGTGGCTTAAAAGAAGCATGGCAGATCAGGATCCAGCAGCCTTCCCAAAAGACCTTTGGCTCCTTGGGAAAGAGTCATAATGCAGGGAGTAATTGCATTAATTGCCTCATCTACTCTTGGGATTTACTCAGGGGACTAGAAGAAGTTCTGAGCCTTTTCCATTGTGCTGTGGAGGCGTGGCCCCCAGCCCTGTCCATAGGCAATGATCTTGCAGTAAAGTAAGAGAGTTTCACTCCCCAGATGATTCAAACTCATGTGGCAGCCATCTCCTGCTTCAGTATGGTAGGGTTTGGTATGAACCATGCATTTCCTTCCTGGTGTGCTGGGCTTTGGAAGGCTAGTGGAGGCTGACACCAGCACCCCTGGATAAGAAGGGATCATTTACCCTGACTGTGTTTTCCCAGATCCTCTGGTCTCTCTCAGTTGTTTGCAACTCAATGTTCAAGGTCAAACTGTACAGAGCAACATTCACATTGGCCTTCTTCAGGGCATTTGGACCAGTGAGCTAGTGGCCAGATCAGACCATTCCTGGTCATTCCTTAAGAGTGCAAGACCTACCCTTCAGGGAACATGAGACCCAGTTATTGCTGCAGAAATCCAAGATGTACCAACTGCACAGTAAATTTCAAGGGTTATCTCCTTGTCTGGACAAGGCAGTCAGGACCTTTCTCTCAGGGCATATTGCTAGCACATGAGGATGTCATGGTATGAGTTTGTTACTGTCCTTTGGCAGTGCCTACCAAAACTGGGCTACCAGCCCAGATATATAGGGGTCATTCATTCAGTATAGCAGCTGATACTTCTGTAACCAGGTGGGAGATGTTCAATGACAACATCAAAAAAGTTGGCAGACGCCAAACTATGGCATTTAGGTCTTATATCCACTCTAACATGAGCCTCCCTTAAAAGGTGGGGCAGTGGTAGGCCTGGAAAGAGTTAGGGGCAGAGTGAATGAATTCAAGGCAGGCAATGGATAATTGGCATATTGTATATTGCTGCTTCTCTATTTCAGCTTGAATAAGGAAGTTGGTGTCGATCTGTGGACACAGAAGTGTCTGCTGGGCAGGTACATGTTGAGTGGGTGGGACAACATCTGTGCCAAGAAGACCACATCTCTCTCACTTAGATTGGGCAGAGGGTCATGCTGTAAGATATACTCTTCCCAACTCTTCAGCAGCAAATGAAGGCAGAGGGACATCCTGACCCTATAGCTAGAGGAGAGTGGCTTACCTGCACGGAGTGGAGTCAACTTGGTCATGACAGCCAAAAAGGACCTGGGGTGTCTGCACATGACTTTCCTGGCTACCACTATCATGTGACTAGATTGCCTCCAACATCATTTCTGGTGGTCAGGAAAAAAGTCACCAAGGCAATCAGGAACTTTGTTTCATCATTTGCTGGCAACTGCATTCAACACCACGAACTAACTTCTCGTCAGGAGTTGATGTTCAGGGACAATAGGATACACCTCTCAGATGTTGGCTTGGACATGTGGCTAAAGGCAATAAGGCACAAGCTAGGGACTTGGTGGCAGCTGCAGTAGTGTTGGGGGGAGGTGGGGACTTTCTGCCTCTTCTGGTGGTTGGCATGGGATCAAACTTGGTTTGTGAGAAGACTAGGCCCGTGGTACTGTCATACCTGGTGGGGGCTCCATTAAGGAGCCTTGGGTTACACTTAGCTCAGGAGAGGGGGCATCTGGCTTCACACACTGATAACGAGATACACACAGAGGTTTGCACCCATGTGGCACCCATGGACCATCACTCCAGGTGGGCAATGGTTGGGTTGCTAAAGTCTGGGTCTGATCCCATCCAGGTCAAGGCTTCTACAGCAGTGACCAAAAATTCATGACCTTTCCTATCCAAACCTGCAAGTGCCCACTGATTATTTGCCAGAGCATTCCCTCATGACTTTGGCTTCTGGGTACCACAATACAAATGTTTTATGAAAAATACTGCAATGCACATATTTACAAGCTGGTATGTTAAATGGAGGATTGGAGTTAATTGAAGGTACATGAAAATTTGTACATCCCATTTCAGCATTTTTCTCTCCACTTCATGTTTGGAATAGCAGGCAAACAATATACATTTCAAAATATAGTTTTTGCATCTGATTTATGCTAATAAATGGTGTGATTTAAATATATATTGCAATTATCCCTTCAGAAGAACCAATTGCCATTGAAAATTATTCTCCAAAACAAAACAATTGGTGCAATTTCGTATTTAGCATAACAGCAAGGCTTATTTACAGAAGGGCAAATGTTGTCTAAATTGGCCTTTAAGTAGATTTTAAATGGCAATAGTTTGGTAGATGTTTTTAGAACTGCTAAATAAAAAAGAAAACAGTTAAAGGATGATATCGTACAAATGAGTAGTTTTAATGGACCATTTTAAATTAAACTGACTATTAAAACAATAAAAGCAGAAAATGACAACAGTTATTTAATCTGAAATATACTGGAGCATTTTGAAATTGCTCAGCATTTTGAAGTCAAAATAATATTTGAGAAAGTCAGGACAGTGCTCATTAAACCCTCTGAGCTCCTTGAACTGTGAAGGAAAAATATTCTGCATTTGGGTGAATGCTGAAGAAGTAATAACAAAACCATTGGTTTAAATGAAAAATCAACAGCTTTACTGTTTAGCTTTACTGTCTGGCCATCATTGCTGGAATTAACAAAATATTGACTGTAATCAACATCTACTTGCCTTGGAACATCTTATTGAAATGCTACTGATACCAGCTGAACTGTTCCAGACTGAGGCTGCATTCACAGAAACAAAGGGGAACTGTGCTAATGAAGCACTGAGTCCGTGCCCCACTTGTCATGGCCATTCTTCGGTACCTGGATGTTTCAAGCATAAAGATCCAGTTCTGCACAAGGGTTCTCTGTATTATGGTTCCTGGTGTTCTGCGTCATGGCTTTCTCCTCTGTGGTGCTACTGGGTCACCTCAGCACAATGATGTCCTTGCCTCTCCTGGGTAGGCAGCATGACAGTCTAAAGCTCCTTGGTGGATGGCCAGCCCCCAATACACAGGGGTAGCTCCATGCAAGTACTACCACTGGCCAAAGGTCATGCAGGATTGAGCATACACCCTTCCCCTGTGCACCTTCATCATGTTGTGCATGCTTCAAAACTGCGTGTTAGGACAGCAGTGTGTCATTTGGCTCTAGTTTTGTTGATGGTATAGCTCAGACGGGGCTCAGAAATTCTTAAGAAAATATGTAAGTGGTCATAATCTTACACACACACACAAACCTTCAAGAATACTATCCTCTTGTACAAAAGATAATCGCATAGTTTTGTTGTGCAAGATTGCTGGCTTCTGTGCAAGATCTTTGTTGTTCAAGTTTTTTTTATACAAGATTGTTATTGTTGTGCAAAAATTTTGATTTGCAAGATGTTTGTTGTGCAATTTGCGGATAAACAGCAATCTTGCATTCATTCATGTTCACACATGCATGTATGTGCACACACACAAGCACCTGTCTAGAAACAGTTTTTTGCACAAACCTCCACAATTATCATGCAAAAGCCACATTGGATGGGGGGCAATGGGGGCGGTTCAACCCCGGCAGCAATGTTTTTGTGGTGTCCTGGCTTGTAGTCCCGGCAGCAATGTTTTTGTGGTGTCCTGGCTTGTAGCCATGGCCATGCCCCCACACACTATAAGAACGCCCCCTCCCGCCGTCCCCCTCTACACACTCCAAGCTCTGCTGCTGCTAATGACCACCTAGTGGTTTTCACAATTAGATATACTCACTTGTGCTTAGCTTATCGGTTTCTTAACCTGCACAGAAAACCTGAAGACTTGATTTTCTGTGCTTGATAATTACTTTAGGTCCAGAAAGAACGTCTTGTGCTAGAAAAACAAAAGGAAACATCTGCATGTTAACCACTTTCTTGAGAGACAGTTCCTTCTACTGTGCCTCACTCAGGCACGTTCCAATCCACTTGGGAGGACACTGCCTTGCTATGCAGATTTTTTTTGTTTTTCTTTGCTGGTGTTGTGCGTCTTCAAGTCATTTCTGATTTATGGCAATCCTAAGACAAACCTACCTGGGGTTTTCTTGGCAAGATTTGTTTGGGAGGGGGTTGCCTTTGTCTTCCTCCAAGATGAGAGAGTGTGACCTGCCAAGGTCACTCAATGGGTTTCTAAATCTGAGTGTGGGTTCAAACCTTGGTCCTCAGAGTTATATTCCAACACTCAAACCACTACACCACTTTTTTTCTACAGTAATAAAAAAGAATAAAAAATGACTATAACTGTTGAAGGACTATGTTTGGATGATACGTCAGGGACCTCTGTGAAACTACATAAAAGAATTGTAGTGACTGAATTTCAAAAGCCTTGTCTAGAAGCTCCCATGATAAATCTCAATAAACTGTTACCCCTTGTTATAGCCATGAGGCTTTAGGATAGGACTGACCCCACTCACTTGTCAAGCTTCCTAGCTCAATGGGTCGAGTGGCTTCAGCTCTTTCTCTGTAGCCCTGCTGTGTTACTATGAGTCACAATGACAGAATGGTAAAGCATGTTGTATACTCCTCAAAATCCAGCTGATTATGAATAATAAATTGCTGCTCTTTAACAATTCAGCCTAACAGTATTGTAGACCACTCACTACTACCATCTTTGAGGAGTTTAATTCCAGTTCTTTCCAGTAGTCCAAAGAAAAATAGAAAGAAAAATAAGCAAACATACAGCAGAAGCTACATTTCAACTATAAGAAAACATACAGCAGAGGCTACACTTCTGCTACCAGACAATACCTGGAGTGGCTTTACAGTGCTGATTCTGCATGACTAATTGATTGCTTCAGTTGGGGGTTAATTAATTAATTAGTAGCAGTGCTGCATTAAAGATTGGAGGCATTCAGAACTCCCTAATGGACACAATCTACAAAAGCTTTATTAGTACATAAAATGAGTGTTTAAAATCCACACAGCAACTAATATGCTCTTGAGGCTTTCATTAAAAAAACCTATAAAATTACTTGCTTCATTATGTATTTTAGTTACTTTCTTCACATTGTGTGGTATCTCTTCACCTTTTTTTTCCTTTTGCCAGCCAGTTTTAAGTGCCTATTTGAAATCAATTTCTCTAATAATGGGCTTAATGAGCTCATCAATTAAGGCTGCCATAATGGAATGTAACTCTGTGGTTTCAGTTATCAGTTAAACTCTGGAACTAATTTCCATGCTTCATCTATCAAAAATGATTGGCTAATATTGTTTAGCTTCTGTTTCAGGCCGATAGGGAGACCCTGGGCCCTTCTCCACTAATGTCCGAAGGCCTGCATTTTTCTTGGGAGAGAAAAAATGGTGGGAACAGACTGGGGTA
Source organism: Ctenosaura bakeri (assembly GCA_948474755.1). Taxonomy (NCBI): domain Eukaryota; kingdom Metazoa; phylum Chordata; class Lepidosauria; order Squamata; family Iguanidae; genus Ctenosaura; species Ctenosaura bakeri. The sequence continues at coordinate 100,576 of CAOLHI010003790.1, forward strand.
AAGAGAAAGAACAATGAAGTGAGGAGAAAGAGAGGTTGGCCCCTGCCTAAACCTGGAGGAAGTGTGATTCTGTTTTTCAAAGCCAGCGTGGTAATTAGTAGCAATGGATTACATTTTCAGACGTATTAGATAAGATTATCGTTCCACTTGAAAAATCCTATTATGAGTTTACCTCTCTCTTTCCCAATTATAATAAATGCTGACCTCTTCTGTGACCCCTTTAAATAATTGTATAACTAGGCAGTGGAGCTAAATATGTAAACATTTATTTTAAAACCTGCTTTCAAAACTGTATCAGATTTGGACAACCAGAAGACCTATGACCAGTCTTAATTGCAGGGAGGCTGCTTGACCACCAGAGGTGAATTCATAACTGCATAGTAAATGTGGAAAAATCTGGCTTTTGCCATTTCTCCTCAAAATATAATATCAGCATGAGCAGTTAAACATAGACTGTGAAAAGTAGTTCCAAAAATAAAGTGATTCAAAGTCATTCATTGCTAGTTCTTTGATTTCACACTTGTATCCCAGCTTGAAGTAAGGTCATTTGCACAAGTGGACAATAAAAATGGGACTGTTTTTTAATTTACTGATTTTTTTTTCTTTGACATTGTTAACCTCCCCACCTGAATCTTTTCAAAACTGCCTAGATTATGAACAATCCAGGCAATTTTCTTAGGTTAAAGTATACATTAGAATGGAAAATTGACAATGAAGTAGAATATCAGAAAGGAGTAAATTAACAGACTAAAAGGGGAAATCTCAGGCTTAAAATGTTTATTATTTCATCTATACCAGTGGAAAAAGACAAGGATTTTTTCCACTCCTGTGCTTTGGGGGATCCACAGCTATACTCTTTTCACTGTGTCCTTTTCTGTACGATATGAAATGAAAATTGTATGTCCCTGGAAGGGTATATTGCTTTTGCTAATCTGTTTAACAGGCTGACTGATTTTCTGCATGATAGCAAACAATGTAACCAGGAATGTAACAATAGAATCTAAACACCAATACTTAGGATACCTCTAGATGTTAAGAAAAATGCATATGTCTTCCAATTAACCCACTTTCCCTTTTACAACGGAATTTTCTCAGAGCTTTATGCCTTGGCAATCAAACCCACAAATTAGCCAGTTTTAGTTTTTGTTTTGTTTTTGTTTTCAGTTTTTTTTATTCCAAAAAACAATCACAAGAAAGAGCATGTTAAGTGCAAGATTTTCAGTTGACTAAAATGCCATGTTATGACAGAGTTTCTAATTATATCATCTAGCTTGACCATAAGACACAATAATAATGCTACAATAGCAATAAAATAAATTCCGTTGCCATTATTTTAATTGTAAAACATTTCCTCTCCTACAGAGGGATATCCTTAAAGTTATGGGCCTCAGCAATCAACTCAAGACAAACATAGAAAATGACAGACATAGAACAAATCATGCTAAATGCAAGATACACAGTTGATTAAAATAATTTGGGATGACAAATCTCTTTCACCACTTGAGGGAGCAGTTCTTCTAAAAATGTGCTAACTTTATTGCTTAATTTGACCCTAAAACAGAATAACAAAACATGGCTGCAATGAGAAGAGAAAAATATCAGTAGTTGTCACAGAGTGTGTTCCAATATTTGAGCAGTAAATTCTAGAGATGTTTAAAAACATGAACACATTTGGCAGCCTAAAAGCTCTGCCTCAAAGCTCATTGTAGATGCTAAGCAAGCATCCTTAGGGAAAGTATTGGAGAAGTGGGAACTCTGGGAACCATTGCCTAAAAGGTGACAAATTAACATTTGCATGATTACTATTATTGTGGGTTTATTTTTCCTGATAAACCTGAATGAGTTATGAATTTCTCCATGGCTATAACATTTGTAAAGAAACACCATCCAAGCTGGGAGAAGATGCAAAAAAGCAGCCTTTTGAATGTGCAAGTTTGAATTTAGGCTTGGAAACTTACTGAATTGATGCTTGCAGGGGTTTTTTTTGGGAATTTGATGTAGGATATACTGACATATTTAGAAATCTGTTTCCTTTCTCTACATTCTGCCTCTATATTTGTTAATATTATACAGTTACTATTCCAGTAGTCTGATAGTCTCTCATCCATTACCCCCAGACATCTCACTGAGGCCATTTCCGCACTAGTCTGTTACAGTGGTATTATTCTACTTTCAACATACAATGGAATCCTGAGGTTTGCAGTTTAAGGAGGGGCTAGCATCAATGATAACATGAATAAGATCAGAAAGGAAAAGAACTAATAACAATGTACAAACAAATACTGAGCATCATATTTTTGACCTTTCTATATCGGGGTGCTTTATACATTAACTATATAACATTATGGATAGTCTTACTTTCTCTCTCATTTCTTAGTAAGCATGGGGTGGGATGAGCGGGGCAGGTTTAAAGATCTCTTTCCCAATCATTTCGCACCCAATTTATCCCTTTCCCCTCAAGGGAGGGTTGAAGAAAAAGTGTATCCTTAATTAGCACTAATTGACTTCTCTGACTCTTTTACCCTTTCCCCCATGCAAGACACATGGGGGCGGGGGCAGCTGCAGGATAACATTTTAAATCTCCCCAATCCACATGAGCCAGACTGGGCCTATGTGAACATACCTGCAGATAGTAAGATCGAAACAGAGCCTTTCCTTGCCTACCACCTGTTCTTCATTTAACTATGGAATGAGAGGATCTATCAGGTTTGCATGCTTTGCTTAAGAGGCAGTGTGGAGAGGGCACAATCTCTTGCTTTGAGGGTAACATGCTGTGGTATTTTGCTTCTTGCATTCCTACAAGGGGAGCAAGCTCACAGCACTGGTGAATTAATTTTCATGAGTGAGACAGAGAGTAAATCCTATCTCCCAGACATTGTAAAAGAGGGCAGAAGGGATAAATTTTTATGTAGATTATATCATTTACTTTTGATTAAGAATGGACTGAAAAGATCAATTTTCAACTTTTTTAATCACATGAACCCTGACCAAACAAGCATCTCCTTTTATTTTTCTGAGACAATTCTCTGGTGTTCAAATGGTTTCATATTTATTAAAAAAAATAGTTGGGGGGATTCAGATATATGGCATCCAGTGTTTTTCAGACAAAAGCAGAAACATTTTTGTGTGCCTATAGCCTATAGGGATTCACATTTCTACTACTGAAGATTCCCTCTTCCCTGCGTTACTGGATTTTGTATTCATCTTCTCTGCAATAGCCTTCCTTGTACTGGTTTCTTAATCAGTGCCCATAATGGGGCTTTTTAATGTTGTAAAGTTGAGTGGAATGTTTTAACGCTTTTTAAAAATATTTGTCAGTACTGATTATTTTTCTGGAGTAAATGGTATAACTATGCCTCTCCATCCACACAGAAAAAAGCAGGGCAGAAGATACCCCCCACAACCATAAAGTCCCAGTCTGTGCAAATGGCTGAGGATGTAAGAAAGGAGCTTAAGAACATTAAACTGGATCAACAGGTCAAATTAAATCCATATCTTACATTATTATAACAGACACTTTAATAAGTAGAAATTGAGATGATCAAATTTAATCAATATAACACGATTTGTTACAGCAATGCTAACAACAATTTATTTTTTAAGAATAATTACATGAACATATAACCATGAATCCCAAGGAACGATAAAATAGATAAATTATCTTATTTTAAAATGTAATCAACTAAGTATGTAAAAAGAGATTAATGATGATGGAGTCTTTGAAACTGACTGTTTTTAGGCATACAAAATGCAGCTAGCTTACAGAAAATATTTTCCTATTATAGGACATTTCCACACTACCCTGCTATAGTGCTATTGTTCCACTTTCAACATCTTATGGAATCCTGGGATTTGCAGTTTTGGGAAGGGCCTTTAGAATTCTCAGCCAGAGAGCTCTTTGGCCTCAGTAAACTACAAACCCCAGAATTTCTCAGGATGTTGAAAGTGGAATAATAGCACTATAACAGTGTAGTGCAGAAATGGCCACAGTCTTCATTTTACAGAAAATGGTGAAAAAAGCAGGGGAAACTGAAAGAGAGCCTACCTAATGCAACCTCATGGGTGAAGTGAGTTTTGAACTATGAAGTTCCCAGCAAATAAACTGCACCACTACTCTGTACTAATTCTTCTTTACACCTGTGTTGATTTGTAAAGTGGCAGGAAAGGCGGGCATCTTAAAAAGATGTTTGAAAGAATTTGAAATGTTAAAAACAAGAAGCCTAGAACTTCCAACTGTCCCCTTCTTCTTCTTCTTCCTCCCCAAAAGCTCAGTTTGTTTTTAAATGATTTGATTTCTCCTTCTCCTCCCCTCCTTTTTCAGCTTCCCTCGATTGCTGCAAACTGAGCCATACTTGATTAATCCGGCACCATGCAGTCTGTGTTTAGGAGTGGAGGGGTGGAATCTTTCCCTTCACAGAATGTTTAGAGAGAAACCATTTCAGAGCTCTGGAGTAGAAAGTCTGTGCTGTGTGACTACAGATTGCTTCTCAGGGTAAGCAAAAGTAAAGTAAGCCACTTTTTTAAAATCAGGAGAAGTGGGGCTTTCCTTGAGATCATCTTTGAATTACAGCAGCCGTGAAACTATGCACAAATTGAATGTCAATCTTTCAATCTCCTTCTATTCCAAAAACACAAATCCTCCTCATGATTTTAGATCCCCCCTCCACCTCTGATTTCCCTAAAATAGTATTAATTTTTTTATTGAATCATAAAAAAGCAACAAAAAACAACGAAGTACAAAATATCACAGTAACACTACATAAAACAAAGTAATACAAAAAAAAAGGTATAAAATAAGCTACACAACAATATATGATCAAAAAAGAAAGTAAAACTACAAATAGCAAACCAAACTACAAGATGACTACAAAAGCTACATATAACGAAAAATTAGTTCCTGCCTCTGCTGCAAACAGTAAATAATACTCCAACAGTAACAGCTAATCATTAGGTATGTGCTTGTCGCCTATTATTAATCTTCATGATAAATCTAAAATTACAATATGAGTTAATAGTTAATATATTAAATACATTAATAATAATAATTTTAATTTAATCATTAATAATCATATTTTAAAACTTAATGTTTGCTTAACAGTTAATTAGTAACTTATTCCATTCTATATTAAATATTAGTAATTCTTAAAAAAAAATTCCGGAATAGTAAATATATTTAAAACCAACAAAGAAAATAAAACTATTTTTCAACTAGTCTTCTTGCAATAGTAAAAATAACAACCCTAAAATTAACAACTTAAAGAAAAGCAAAAGAGCTATCTGTCACCATCAAATATCCTCAGTCCCTTCATAACTTTTATTTCTAGTAGTTTATAATCAAAAAACATTTTCATAAACCATAGATCATAAACCATTTTCATCCTCAGACATTTTCTTTCTCTTTTACTTCTTACTATTTTTCATTTTCCAAGAACAGAATCATATATAAATGATCATAAACCATTCACATAAACATAGATCATAAGCCATTTTCTTTATCAGACACATTCTCCCTCTTTTACTTCTTTCTATTTTGCTATTTTCCCAAAACAGAATCATGTATAAATAATCTTAAAAGGCCTTTTATCAAGACAACCATGCATAATCTATGTCTTTCATCCTTATACATGAAAATTAATTATTCACGTCTGTCCCAGCTGAATTTTTTTCCTTGGGAAATCTGTCCACTAGTAGGTCCATCAGTGGGGAGTTATTCTCTTTTTTTTTCCAAAGAAAATTTCTTGTAGACCCTTTTCGCATTGAGGCTTCTCGCGCGAGCGGGGGAAGGCTTCTCGCACGAGCTGCCCTCCCCCCAGACGAAGCAGGAGGCTGTCGTGTCTGCCCCCCCATGCGCACGAAGCAGGAGGTGTTGCGTCCGTCGCCCCCCGTGCATGCGCGAAGCAGGAGGTGTCGCGTCTGCCCCCCGTGCACGCAAAGCAGGAGGTGTCGCGTCCGTCCCCCCACGCACGCAAAGCAGGAGGTGTCGCGTCCGCCCCCCTGCGCACGCGAAGCAGGAGGCTGTTGCGTCTGTCACGCTAGCGCCCCGCCCCTCCCCTTCCTTCCGCAGGGGTGGAGGGAAGGAAGCACGACCCAGCCGCCTCCCCGACGCTCCGTACAGGAGGTAAGTGCGCCTGGGCGCCGGGAGTGTTGTGCGAGCGCGGATGATTTTCGCTTTGAGGTGAAAAGCAAAAAATCCGTGATCACGCCGCTGCAGCCCCGTGAGTGCGGCGGAAGTGGGAGTGCAGAGCGACGCTCCCACTCCCGCGAGGCTCACGGGGCTGTCGCGCGACAGAAAGCCTGTGCGAAAAGGGCCGTAAACTCAGAGACCACTTGTCCTAAATTTTCCAAAATGATGTCAATCCACCATAGTTTTGAGCATTCTGCTTCATTATGGTTTTCATCTTTCCAAAATATCTTTCCAAAATCAATGTTAGCTCTATCCATCACTTTTTGTGTATTTATCTCACCTTGAAGATGGTTCCCAAGTTACAGGTCATCTCTTGTAGCAACTGTGTTGCATCTTCTTCTTGCTCAGGTTGCCAATATGTCATTTCAACCATTTGTTGTGACTTAAAATCCTCATCTTCATCAAGTCTATCTTTTAGCTCTTGTGACAGTTGTTCTATAAACATTTGAAACTTTTTCTCAGTAAGTAGATTAGCTTGCATAAACTCATCCAAGAAATGTAAAAAGTATTCAGGTACATCTTCAGAGCTTTCTAGGTGCTTTTTTTGTTTGAATGTCACAATCCACAATTAAGACCATGATAGTTTTTATTGAATATTTTCTGTATTTCTTAAATAATAAGGCTGTGTTCCAAAAACGTTAGTTAACAGAGAATCTCATTGTAAACTTTCCCTTAGGTGTTAAAATTAGAACAATACTATGCAGAAAACCAACTGGGCAAGTAACTTTACAAGTTCCAACTTTATATTATTCAGCATGATTGTCTTATAAGTAAAAACAAAATCTTATTAATGTTAATTAGTGACGTTAATCAGGTACAAGTATGATTCCAATTAGAGGTGGAAGCAAAATCATTTAATAGCCAAACAGCATAAACAGTCCAAGATCAGAAGTAAGCTATCAGTCCTCTGACAATCCAAAGAAGAGAAAGTTCAAAATCCACATCCATATCTGAGCTTATAACAAAAGGAATAATTAGAGCAGCAATCCAAAGCAGAAAGAAAACAGAAGGGATTGAGTATTTAAATTTAAGTAATACTTGGTTCTGATAGCAATCCAAAAAAGTACTGTCTCTTTAAATGGCATACAAAAAGACTTTAAGTCAGAAGGCAAATTTAGACTGTAGCACACAAATGGCTCCTTGTCTTCTATAAGTAAAAACAGAAAAAATCAAATTGAATACTTAACAAGAAGTCCAGGTGCAGAGAATGTAGTGTTCATGTGGGAGGGTGTGTGTGAAGTCCTCACTCCCAGCTCCACTGAAGTGCACAATTCTTCCGAAGCCTTGGGACCTGCTGTGGCCACTGCATTCCTGAGTAGACACATAGCTGGTCCCGATCTTGACTCAACAGAGTCTTCAGATTCCCCATGCATCGGGGAGTCCACTAGCTTGACAGGGGGAGCCCTCCCTGGTCAGGCTCCTGGGGACCATAACCTAGTGGAGCTCACTAGATCATGTCCACCATTGATGCACTCAGTTGCCATATCCTTAAAATAGTATTAATATTGCAAAAGAGCATTCTTGATTTAAAAATATAGCTGGGTCTCCACATTTGCTAGGGTTAGGGACACAGGGCTCCTGCAGAAGTAGAAAAATTTCAAATATCAAAATGTGCATGTGTGTATCTGTAGGAAGGGGGACAAGGCATGGTGGGGAGAGTTGGCATTCAGGGTCCAGACCAGGTCAAGAAAAAGAGCGGGGAAAGGGGATGAGTTGGCATAGTGGCCCTATACTTCCCCTCTCTCACCTATCTCCTTCCTTGGGTGAGAGGAGCATTGGGAGAGGGTTTGTGGTGCTGAAGAATCAGGCTGTAAGACATCCTTAGCTGGCCAGGCAGTTGCTGGAGGAGGAGGGAGATGAGGAAGACCAGGTTTTTAAAGGGCTGCACAGTTTGATCAGAGCCATCTAGAGAGAAGTTTCCCCTGGAAAAGAAATGCCTGAGGTGGAGAGAAGGGATTGGAGAAACTCACAAATAATCAAATCTGTGAAAGTGAACCCACAAACATGGAGGACCAATTGTATTTGTTCTCTTGATTGTTGTTGTTATTTTGAGATTTGCATCATTCTTACATTTTAAACCCTAGTTTTATTGCAGCAGTTTCCTTTCCTCCATCCCTCCTTCTTTACTAATCTTCTGTGAGTATGTGTGTATGTATGTGAACAGCAGGGGTACACAGTGCCATAGGAAAGAAACCATGGCTTGGGAGAGATTTACTGATTATTGGGACAGATTTACTGGCTGTTAAGAGTCTTTTTCTGCAGAGAAATGTTCCATTTATATTTAACTTGAATCATACACATATCTACTCAGAAAGAAGCCTCAATGAGTTCAGTGCAACTTACTCTTTGTGTACAAGATTGATACTTAAGGGAGACATTCTAAAAGATTGTTGGAATGCATGTATTTCTTTATGACGATGATGTTTCTTCCAACTATATTTTTCTGAACTGATTTCATTCAATTTATCTGCTACAGCTAAAAGTACTGTAGATTATTTTCCTTAACCATATCTACCACTACCATTTTTACCTTAAAAACAATCCTATGAAGTAGGTTGGGCTGAGAAGCTAGAATTGCCTCCTTGTGGCCACAAGATGGTTATATCACAAGAAACTGAATTTGACCTGATCTATAATGTGCATTGGGCCACTGCCCAATGCCCAGTGTGACTGTATCTGTAAACATGGAGCTCTTGCAGTTAAAATGGGTCAAAGAGAAAGCTATAATTTTTAGCAAGCTCTAATAAAAGCATTTTGATTTTTCAAGGATGTATTATATAATATTCATAATATTGCTGCATGTGTATACACACATGCATGCACGCACACACAGAGTATTATATTAGAAGATTTTATTGATTTGGATATTTTGTTTTCTTCTTTGGTCTTTCCTAAACCTGGTACACAAATTCCAGGGTTTCTCTGCTTACAACACCACGCTGTATTATAAGAGATTTATATTATAAGAGATTTATAAAAGAATTAACATGAACATTCAAGCAACATTGAAGGAAATAGAAAAACATGGTAAACCAAAATCCTGGGGAGAATCTAATATTGTATTGATATCTAAAGAGGGTAAAGATAAAAAAAGAAGTTAAAAATTACAGACCAATCTCCTTGTTGAATGTAGATTATAACATTTTTGCAGCAGTGTTGGCAAAATGGTTGAGACAGATATTACAGGATAAAATTCAAGAAGGTCAAACAGGTTTTCTCCCAGGTAGATATATGAGCAGTAGTATAAGGACAATCCTAGACGTAATTGAATATTATGATAAAAACCCAGGGAAGAAAGGAGCACTCATTTTTTTTTGATGCAGAAAAGGCATTGATAATGTTTCCTGGGCCTTTATACATCTGCTATTGAGGGAATATGACATGGGAGAAGATTTTTGTAAATGGATTGAGATGATTTATCAAGAACAATCTGTGAGATTAATAATTAATGGAGATATTTCAACTAGCTTTGTAATTAATAAAGGGGTACGGCAAGGGTGCCCATTATCACCATTATTATTTATAGCTGTTTTGGAAGTACTGCTAAATACAATAAATGAGGATTCACAGATAAAAGGCTTGAAAATAAAGAAAAAGGAATTGAAATTAAAAGCTTTCGCAGATGACGTAATTATATTTTTGGAGGATCCACAAGAATCAATTCAGGTGTTGATGGAAACTTTGCAAAGATATGGTCAAGTGGCAGGATATAAGATTAATAAGGAAAAGACAATGATGATGACATTGAATATGACTAAAAAAGAGCAAGCTGATTTGCAGAATAGATCTGGATGTCAATCAACTAAGAGAACAAGATACTTAGGAATTATGTTAATGAAAAGGAATCAAGAATTATTTGACAACAACTATTTGAAGATATGGAAAGAGATTAAAAATGATATAGAAAAATCTAAATCTATCTCTCCTGGGAAGAATAAATGCTTTCAAAATGTCCAAAACTTATGTTCCTTTTTTAGAATTTACCAATAATAGGAAGAGAGAAAATATTTAAAGAATGGGAAAAGGATCTTCAAAAGTTTATTTGGCAAGGGAAAAAGCCAAGGATAAGATTTAAAATGCTTCAGGATGTAAAAGAAAGAGGAGGATTTGATCTTCCATCACTGAAAATTTATTATTATGCATGCTGTCTAGATTGGATTAAAGACTGGATTCAATCAGAGAGAGCAACCATGGAAGATTTGGAAGATATATATGGCATGGATATTTTTGTTACGATAGATTAGCGGTGAATAAAGAGTTCAACAATCATTGCCTCTGGAAGACGCTGTTAAAGGTTTGGCTACAAATAAAGCAGAAATATTATATAAAACTTCCAACATGGACTTCACCACAAGAAGAATATAAAATTGCTCCAATAAAACAAGGAAATTTTTTAACATATCAAGACATATTGAAATGGGAAGAGGATAAACCAAGAATGTGTACAGTGGAAGAATTAAAGGCTGATGGGCATGAGCTAAATTGGTTCCCATGGCAACAACTAAAAGAAAGGTTTAAAATGGATCAAAAACTGTATGGATTTGAAAGAAAAGAGAATGAATTGGACTTATTGATGAAGGGAAATCAAAAGAGAGTGAATTTTGAAATTCTATAAACTATTGTTGAAAAGAGAAATGGAATCAGAAGTAGTTAAAGATACAATGGTTAAATGGGCTCAGAATGTGGGACACCCGATCGAATTAGAAGTTTGGGAGAAAGTATGGAAAACTGATATAAAATTTACTCCAAACTTAAATTTAAGAGAAAACTTTTACAAAATGTTATATAGATGGTATATGACCCCAGAAAGATTGCATAAAATAACTAAAAATGGGAATGTGAAATGTTGGCAGTGTGATGAAAAGATTGGGTCCTTTTTTCATATGTGGTGGACTTGTGGAAGGGCAAGAAAGTTCTGGAAGGGGATACATAATGAAATTCAAAGAATCTGTAAAATGAACTTTGAAATGATACTGGAATTTTATTTGTTAAATATGTTAGGACAACAAAGGGAGATTAGAAGTCATCAGAAGATATTGTTATATTTAATAACAGCTTCAAGGTTGACATACGCACAACATTGGAAAGAAAAGAAAGATATTGATTTAGGACAGTGGAAATTAAAAGTTCTGGATATGGTAGAGACAGAAAAGTTAGCATTTTCATTGAAAAAAAAAAAACCCCTATCCAGAACTTTGAAAGGGAATGGAAAGGAGTTTTGGAATGGATAAAAATTTAAAAGTATATGAAAGCAAAGAAAGAGATAGTGTAATTGTTTTCTCTTCTGTAAAATATAACTGTTATTCTTTCTTTTTCTTTTGGTAAATGGAAACAAAGAAGACTCAACTGGAGTAAAATAATATGGAAGCGGGGTGGCGGAGGGTGATATATCCGAAAATGTACACTCTGTTTTTATGCAACAAAACTTTTAATAAAAATATTTTTTAAAAAATAACCCTCTTGTTGCCTGGCCACACCTTTTTGATCCTCCTCTGATGTTGCTTGGTCACATGTGTCCTTGTTTTCATCTGTGAAATGTTAGAGGGCATGTAAGCCACATGGACTCTGTGTGGTTGTTTGTGTCTTTGAAATCCTTAAACAATGGCTTGAAGGGTTTCTTTTGCAGTGGCATACAAGCAAGGTTAAACATTGTTCTTTCAACATCCATTTCTTTCCGGCTTCCATAGAGAGAGGCGAAAATTGAGATAAAGAAGTGTTATTAAAATTGTGACACACGGCTATAGGAGTATGTTGAGAATAGAAGGAGCCAGGACATCAGGAAAGGAATAATGAAATGCAAAAATCAGCCAGACTGACAATTGGGAGCCTGTGTAGCAGCTTAGCCTGTTGGTCTGAGGCTATTTGTCATAATCAGCAGCACTTTTCTCATTAGCAAAAAGCCATTACCACTGGACTTTATCAGCAGCTGCGAGTTATCGTGGGGCACACAGCAATCCTAGCATGTAGTCATGGGGTTCAACCAGGGTCCCCAGCTTTAATAAGCCGCCAACTCTTTCCCTAAGTTCTCAGTCAGGTGTCACTGCCATTCTCAGCGAGGCAGCCGAGAGCAGTCTATTAACCAGCTCCCTGCCAAGTCTTCCAACAGTTCTCAGAGTCCAATGGGAGCTTTCTTTTCCTTTCAGGTCTTCCATTCCTCACAAAGTAAGGAAGGCTATTGCCAATTCTTCCTCCTCCTCTATCCTCAAAATAAGACAAGCTATGTCCTCCCCCATTTGCCAAAATTCTAATTTCAGTTTATCAGAGGAGTGATTCTGTTCCTTTTAACTAGTTTTTCCACCTATAGTTTTTCTAGATTCCATTCTCTACTTACCTTGGTTCCCATTTTCTTCCTTTGTGCAAATCAGCTACTCTACACTATTATGTGATTATTTCCCCATTCCTCTGGAGTATGAATATATTTAGTTACAAAATTCTGTGGTGCTGAAGTTCAGATTATTCACTTTATATGGAGGATATGTGAAACGTCTTCCACCATGTATCCTTCTCATATTAATTCTCTTCCTTAGCCATGACACTGTAAGGATTGATGTAAAAACATGCTAAATATTTTCTACTGCCTTAATAGAGGGCGTGGATGCCATGACAATGAGTGTAACAGGATTTTCAGGTACAAACCATATCTAAGCATAAAAGGAATGTTAGAATAAAACATTTCAGTATCTCAGCAAATTTAACCTAATGTCTCACCTGAGAGAGAATGTTTCTTCTGAAATAGCCATTTGACACAATGAGACTAGAGCAATTTTCGCACTAGCCTGTTATAGCGCGATGATTCCACTTTCAACCTCCTATGGAATCCTGGGGTTTGCAGTTTTGGGAGGGGCTGGCCAGTCCCTCCCAAAACTGCAAACCCCAGGATTCCATAGGACATTGAAAGTGGAATCATCGCGCTATAACAGGCTAGTGTGGAAATGGCCTAAGAAACCTTAGAAGATCAAAGGCACAATTTCTGTGAAATGGTGGATGGGGATTGAGGGCTTACTGTAAAAGGTGACTCACTATGGCCATTTCCGCTTTACACTATTATAGAGCTATTATTCCCCTTTCAACATCCTGTGGAATCCTGGGGTTTGCAGTTTAGGGAGGGGCATTTAGAGAGAGCTTTTTGGCCTTAGGAAACTACAAACTCCAGAATTCCACAGGATGTTGAAGGTGGAATAATAGCCCTGTAACAGTGTAGTGGAAATGACCTCTGAAAGGCTGTGGCAGAGTAGTGGATTCTCTCCTTCTCTCTTTCACCAGTGGCATAACAATATTGGGACGAGTGCACTCAAACCTCCAACAATAGAAGTACTAAGTATGCACTTAATTTTTGCAGTTTGTGATAACAGTGTGAATATAGTCACTTTAGTTCTACATAATGAGAAAGTGGAATATAAATCCAATAAAATAAATTAATTAATAAACCAGCTTACAAAATGGGAAATGTGGGGACGTTTGCCTCAAAGTGTTCTAAAATCTAGCAGTTCTGGCCCTGGCATTTTGCAATATCATGCAGCTTATGTTGCTAACGTGATTGGCTAAAGAGGACAGACATATCCCTCCTTGTATTGCTGAACTATTTTGACCATACTTCCAGGGTTGCGTTGTTGTTGCTGCCGCTGTTGCTTTTGTTGCTTATAATGATGTTTTTTAACAAATGGTTAATATTGTCTTAATCAAGATTGCAAGAACATATTAAACATATAGTTCCTATCTGCTTTACTTTGTTCATCCTGAAAATTGTCTTTGCTTCAAAGTTGTTGATAAAGTATTTTGGTTTTTTCAGGAAATCTTTTTTCTTAAAAAATGAAGAAGGATAAAAGGGGAAGGGAGAACTATTTATGTTTTCCTTTGGGTCCTGGGGTAGGATATCATAATACAGATCACCTCAGAAGAGAGAGGTCCACCAGTGGATGAGATCTGACCTTGGATCTCCCTTCATTGTCTGAAGTTCTGTTTCACTTACCTGTCTGGTATCAGAGAACAACAAGAGGGAAGAGGGTCAGGACCTTGGCATGATGAATCAGTGAATGCTTTAAATCTGTAGGCTCCAAAGTCCTTCTACTCCTCAGGGATGCACCTTGCATTGTGAAGAATTTATGTCAATGCTGATGCAAAAAAAATCGCTCCTAGTTTTTGCAGTGAGAAAGAAATATTTCAAAAAAGCATCACAGGGGGACAAATGCCACTCCTCCCTCACATCCATCCAGCCAGCTGAAGCCTGTGATAGGCATTGGGCTCATAGCACTGCATGTCTACAGGTAAGAAGGGCTTTGCTTATCTGCAAAGCAGCCTAATGTATGTAATTTCATATCTTAAAATCAGATTAAACATACCTACGAATTATCCCTTCAACACACAGCATGCACAAACCTGTAATTTTATGGGGACAGGTTATAGGATTAAATGGAGAATATCTTAATGTGGACTAAAGGCTAGATCCAGAACTTCTTTCTTTCTAGTTTCTGTCAGCTTTTACCCAGTAGTTATTGTTGTGGTAGTGGTGTACTTCAAGTTACTTTTGACTTATGGTGACCCTAAGGCAACCCTAACACGGGATTTTCTTGGCACGATTTGCTCAGAAGGGGGTTACCTTCCTTTGGGGCTGAGCGAATGTGACTTCTCCAAGGTCACCCAGTGGGTTTCCACTGCTGAATCAGGATTCCAACCCTGGTCCCCACAGTCATAGTCCCATGCTCAAACCACCACACGATGCTGGCACAGAGGTTGACATCTACATTTGAAAATATGTTTTGTATTTTGTATGCTGAAGAAAAATCTTCCAAATGTACAAATATTTAAATTTTTCAAAATATGGACTAAAATATAACAACCATGGAGAAAAAGCAGGGAGGTCAAAACTGTTATTTAGAAGACAGCTATAGCCATGACACTCTGTAGCTAAAGGGCTTCCAGATCCCAGGGCCTGTTCCCTCTCCTATATGTCAAAAGTGACTGCCTCAAAAGGGGTCTCCCTCACCATCTCCTCACCTTTCTGTTCCATCAGGGTTCCTCAGCTGTGGCTGACACCAAGACTGAATGGGAAAGAGTGAACCACTCTGAAGTTGCTGCTTCCAGAGCAGCTGAATGTGGTACTAGAGGACTGCTGTCCTGTGGCTTTTCCTAACTGAATTTACCCAGTTCTGCTTTGCTGCTGTTGTGAGCAAAAGTAAAATTACTCTTGCTCAGCTCCCTGATCCCTTTCTTTTTCACTTTTTGGTTTCATTTCTCTTTCTTGTGCTGTTTCTCCTTCTTGACACACCCCACAACTCCAAGATAAACATCCTCCTTTCTCTCTCTCTCTCCTCTCTAACTCCTGCCCACACTCATCTCCTTCTTTAGTATCTCTCTTTGTCCTCTCTCTCCCTTGTACCTACAACTCCTGGCTGCATATCTTCTTTTTTTTTATCTCTTTTTCCTCATTTCTCTCTCCCCACATTCCTTAGTTACAGACATCCTCACTTCTTCCCTAATTCCCCTAATTCTCCTTCTGCCCCCTTTTCCTGGTTACGTTTGCCTTGTTGGCCTTTCCTCATCCCCCTCTTTCTCATGCTTATCCCCTTTCTTCCTCTACCACCACCTTCTAGTTGCAGTTCTCTTTATTCTCCTTCCCTCCTTTTCTGTCTCCCTCCCCCTGAAAAGCTTGAAAACATGACTGGGATATATTACATCCTCAGCATTTTATGTTTGTAAGACCCATTCAGCTTAACAGGGCTTGCTTCTCACTAGTTACATGTAGAATGCCCCTGATGGCCCATCATCATCATCATCATCATCATCATCATCATCATCATCATCATCTGCCTCTCCCAAATAATAATTATCAGGAGCTTTTGTTGGACTACAAATTCTATGTGTTAAAACAGCTGGGAAAAGTCTGGATTCAACTTTTTTGTCTGTAATTGGTTGAAAAAAGACAATAAACCAAGGCTGAATTCCAGCATAATGGAACCCTTTTGGATAGATGGCTCTCATGCCCAGAAACTGGATGTCCAGCTCTTCCTGGATGAGGCTCTATTCTTCTCATAGGTGGTCCCAGTCATTAAAAGTGCCTTTATCAGCTTTGATAGTACCAGCTAGAAGTGCCTTTTACTAGCTTTTACAGGGGATAGACTGGACACAGTAGTTCAGAATGCTTTGGTAACATCTTGACTGGGTTACTATAATGTAGTAGATATTCATAGGATGCCCTTGAAGATGATCTGGAAATTTCAGCCAGTGAAGGAAGCAGCAGGCAGAATTATAAACAATTTAGCTTGGAAGAATCACTTTACATTTTACATGTTGAAGTTTCTGTGTTCGCTGCCTACTCATTTCTGAGCCTGGTTGAAGGTGCTGATCCTTAACTGCATGAGTGTGAACTGGCCCGTCTCTTACATTCATTGACAGACTCTTCATCCAATCACTCTCAGGTTTACTGTGTATCAGCTAGGGAGAAAGCACACTTGAGCTGGTGTGCTGTTAGTTATGATGTTGTAAGTTTAAACCTACAGCCTCATAACTGTTTCCCATTCACATTTGCAATAATGGTACCATTGCCACAATTGTAATGCCACTAAAATCCACCTTAAAATCTAACCTGCCACACAAAGGGACAATTCTGTGGTACTGGTGAGTGGGGCGCTGAAGGATGGTGCATCCAGCCCCTTCTCAGCAGTAAGTGGCAGTGTAAAGTCAGAAGCAGGGACCCTTGTGGGATCCTGTCACAGTTCCTTGGCACACTGACATTCACTAGCAGAAGGGGTCTGGATTAGTCATTCTTCACCAGTGCCACAGAACTCTCTCCTTTGGCATGGCTGCTGGATTTCAGTGATCAGAGATCACGGCTATATATCTGATGCAGGATCTCAAACTTGTTTTTCATATCCCAAATACAGAATGCCATCCATGATATGTGTGACTGGCACCACACTCAAAACTCATTGTCTGGAAAAGTTATGTTATATTGTTCTTTTGCATTTCTTTGTTTTGATGACATGTTCCTAAATTTTCAATTGGTTTTTCATTCTTTTAATGGTATTTGTAGTTGTTGTGTGCTTCAAATAATTTCTGAGATCCTAAAGTGAACCTATTGCAGGGTTTTCTTGGCAAGATTTGTTCAGAGGGGGTTTGTCTTTGCCTTCTTCTGAATTTGAGAGAGTGTGAGTTGACCAAGGTCACCTAGTAGATTTCCATGGCCAAAGGATTAAACCCTGGCCTCCCAGTGTCCTAGTCCAACACTCAAACCACTTCACTACACTGGCTCTCAGGATTTGTAGACCACTCTGACACATCTATATAAGAGTAGTTTTTAAATGTTTATAAATAAATACATGCAAAATAATGAGAGATAATGATCTTATATGATAAAGATAGGAATAGCATTCTGCTGATGGCACTGAAATCACAAATGGTTGGATTACTTCAGCAATGACCTCATCTATACAACAGTGTTGGGGTTGACAGAACCCAAACTCAAAGTTTGTAAGGCAGGTCTGGAGAAGGAGGGAGGAGGAAGGGGTCACCATACCCATCACCCTATCATTTTTTTAAGCCACTTAAGAAAGGCCCTTTCCGCACGTGGATGTTAACACAGACCAAGGCATCCTGGCATGGAGGTCGTCCGCACCTTGGATCGGACTAGCTGTGGACTATTTAACTTAGTTCCGCACCTTAGTCCAATCTAAACTGCCCCCAAGTGGTCCTCCAGCACACTAAGGATAGACCGGAAAAATCCCATCTTCCAATTTTCTGGAACGCGCCATTCTGTTCCTGCTTACCTGTGCAGATGTGCAGGCTCGCACCAATGCAAGCCTGCGATCAGCGGAGGGCGGGCTGAGGGCGTGGTCAGCAGCAACAGTTGGTCCGCACCCATGAAGCCACCATTTTCATCTGGAAGCCACAAGAAGCCTCCATTTTCAGCCGGAGCAGTGCGGATCTAAAGACCTTGCACTGCTCCAGTGTTACTTCGGACCCAATAAGAACTGGTAAGTAACGCCATGGAGCAATTCACTCGCCTCGTGTGGAAAGGGCCGAAGACTATATAAACTGCTCCTAGATCTGATAAATCTTATCTATCTGGTACTTATCTGTCATGTCCAACCTGGAAGCTGAATAGGCTGCCCAGGGAATATCCAGAGGTGCTTTACTCTGCCTAATCATTCAGTTAGCCATTTGATGACAATTCACAAGAAGAAAACAGCTGTAACTGTCTGAAGGATGACTTTGCAGGATGGGCATTTAGTCCAACTAAACCTGGTTCCACTGCCCTTCACCCTGCA
Source organism: Ctenosaura bakeri (assembly GCA_948474755.1). Taxonomy (NCBI): domain Eukaryota; kingdom Metazoa; phylum Chordata; class Lepidosauria; order Squamata; family Iguanidae; genus Ctenosaura; species Ctenosaura bakeri. The sequence continues at coordinate 119,023 of CAOLHI010003790.1, forward strand.
TTAAAACTGGTGGGTACCAGTCACAAACGACCTTGTCTGTCAAGAAGCATTTGACCATGGGCCACATCACACAGTACCACTGAGCAGATTTTGCAGCTGCTGCTGATGGAGGTTGTAGTCTAATGCATTTGGAGGGTACCATGCTAGGGAAGGTTGTTCTACTGGCTCAGAGATCTCTTTGCTACTAACATAGTACTCCTTCTACTTATGCAAGAGTTAGGGGTGCAGGATCCCTGTGAAAGTGAAAATATCATGAATAAACTGAGGCCCATTTTGGAAGCAGCCAGCAAGGATAGCAGTGGCCAACGGAGCTCTTCACCACCCTTCTCTTACTCCCCGTCTTCCTCCCTGTTCCTGGCAGCCTCCCACCATCCAGTACCTCCCCCACTGCTCTTCCACCCCTCCTCACACCTCTCTCCAGTCCCAACAACAGCAAGCTCTGACTTCTCTTCCTGCACACATTTGAAAATTCACCCCTCTTCCAGATTCTCCAATGAGGAAGAAGAAGGTTAAAACCCTGTTAAGTTTTCCTGCTCTGTACTGGAGTGTGTTGAGGGGAGGCACTGATGGTGGGAGGCTGCTGCTGATATCTCTAAAACCAAGTTGTTTTCTTGACTGGAGGATCTGGAAGAGGAGTGGTGCTGTCAGACAAAGGGGTGGTGGTGGAGGACATGGACCTTCAAACTCATGAATAATTAAACTAATAATTTAATTAAATTAATAAATAAATTTGTGAAAGTCAGACCTACAAATGAGAAGGGCTGACTGACCTGCCTTGGAATGGTTTTTAAAAAATATATGTATGGCCATTGTTCAGTTTGAGTACAAAGGAAGGGCACCTCTGCTTGCTTAAATAGGTCAATTCTGTGCTTTAAAATAGAGATGAGAACAACACCTATCCTTTCAAAAGGAGACCAACTCCTTCAGTGACCTAGGTGAGCTGCCTAATTCACAGATAGATGCTTTACACACATATACACTATTACTGGCTCAATAGGAAATTGGCTATCTATTCTGCGAGGTGATAGGCAAAGATGGTGAACTCAGTCCTACAGATACTTTAGCAATAAAATGCTTCCCTGTTTCCCCACATCATAATTTCCCCTTCTCTTACTGAACCATATTTGAGGCATTTAAGTGTATATCTATCTAGTTAAACTGGTAGTTTACTGTACAGAGGACTCTGAATCCTGTTGGTAGTCCCAACTAAAGCAGACCCTTTGTTATTAATAAGGTTTCTATAAGTGTTGGCTCACCAACCAACAGTTTATTCAGTGGGTTTACTCTTCTGGGACTACCCATTTACAACACACCGCACACTCCTTGTTAAGAAGTATATTGACTGTCTGTCATATCAAACTTGTTGAATATATTTTATGCATCTATAGGATTTGTAGACATATTCTTGATACTTGGTTATACTGTTTCCCTGTTACATATGCAGAAAACATGCATAACAAATATCAAAAGAGAAGCAAGAAAAATAACCACTTCTTTCTTTCTCTATGCCTAGCTGAAGCAAAAGGCAAAGGACCTGTGGGAGCAGCAGGGTTAATAGTAAAGTCCCTCTCCCTCCCTCCCCACTTTTGAAATGGCTCTATGGTTCCAGAATGACTCTTTGCTTCCCCTCTTAATCTGTATTTTACGAGTGAGAAGCTTTGCATTATGCAAATCGTTAGATAGGAACAGGTGACATTTCAGCAAAGAACATGATCAGCAGCCCGGCCTGGATTGGGCTGCTGATTTATACATTAGTATTTGTCACAAGGATTGCAAGTGCTTCACTCTACACTCTGCAATTTGCTTTCCTCCACCGTCCTTAAGGTGGAAACTTCGTCAAAGTGTTGAAAAAAAGCCAGCAAAGGCCCAAATGATATATGTTCTCAATGGATTTGCTAGGATTGTTTTCTGGGTTAATCTGCCCTTCAAAAGGCTAGTGGTGGTTAAATAATGTTAATTTTCATGTTGCATTTTGTTTCTAAAATACATATCTAAAGTAAAGCATAACAAATTCTCAGATCCCTTGTTTTATGGAGACTCAGAAGCGTATTGAACTAAAGAGTCTCAGCTAGCCCAATGAATAGCCTCTTACATGAATTACCTGTATTTCTTTTCACCCCTAGTTTATCCTCCTTTTGGCCTGATTTTATAGTGGCATCAAGACAGATTTATCCCATGAAAGACATTTTATACAGTACATTATTCCTAGGAAAGTAAAGTGAAAATTACCTTGTGGGTGATACACCACTGACTATGCTACATTGCAGTGTCTCCTTTTGCATTGGTAGAGTCTGTAAAAATAAATGGCTACTGTCCAGACAATCTGTGCTTTTTATAGCACATTCCTATACACAGTTACTCAAAAATAGGCTACATGTTGTTCAATAGGTCTTAACCTCTCTGGGATCACAGTGTCCACTTGTCCCAAATGTTTGGTTAAGCCTTTGGTGGGAAAAATGTGGGGTTGTAGTGTGGTCTTGTGGTTCTTCACATAAACAATAAACAGTTTCCATTCCAGCTGAGAACTAATTATCAGATAGGTTTGAATGACACACCATTTAGGAGCTGTTCATCATCCTTGCCTTTTGTGAGTAGTGCAGTGCTGTGGCAATTACCCAACCAGTATTTACCAAATGCAAAACTGTGACAAATTCACCCAAATGCAGATTGATTGCACAGTTTTATTGAAGTCTTTAGTGTAAATTTATTCTGTTATTCCTCTGTCGAAACACCTTGCTTCAGAAAGGGAATAAAATAATGAGTTCTATGTAGCTAGAGCACAGTACTTACCATGGGCAAGTGGGATTCAAGACTGACGAGGGTACGTCACACCTGAAGACATCTGGTCCCAAGAGCAAGGGGGAGGTGACAGTCTTAATACACAAGCAGGCTGAGTGAATGGCAGCTGGCCTGGGTGGTGAGCATGGAGATTTCTCATGGTCTCCAGTGTACTCAACCTTTGCAAGCCATTTCCTGTTCAGAGGGGTTTTAAGTATTGCTTTTTCCCACGGGTAAGAGATCATCCAAAAGTAGAGAAATGCATAAATACTGTCTTGTTCAGTTTTATTCATTCATTTATTCCCCTCACCATCTTTTTTTAAGAACCAGAACTCAAGGCAGATTGAAAAGATTAAGATTGATAACAGATAAAAACATATATAGGTAAAAACATATGAAAATATTGTTAAATTTCTATAGAATTAAAAAAAAAAAATAAAGGCAATGCAGCTTTACTTATAAAGAGTCAGTTACTCATGGAGGAGGAAGAGAAGGAGTAGGAGTAGGGAGATAATGTAGACCCGTCTCGCAGGATAGGAGCCTGAGAGCACCCACTGAGAAAGACCTGTCCAGAGTTCTCACCAGCTGTGTTTATATGGCAGATATACTAAAGACAAGGGCCCAGGCACTGTTACCGTAGTTTCTAGTATGGACTTGTGTTATATTAGATATCATTTGATATCAAGAATTTGGCCTTCACCACCCATTCCACTCCATGTGCTTGCAAGGCCCCTGGACAAGCACGCACAGGGGCACGGCCAAAAATAGCTGAACTATTCAAAACAAATCCAGGCAGGCCAGTAATTGCCGGACTGCAGCTTCAGGGGACCCCCAGGCAAGTACCCTTTTAAGATCACATTATGTATGTACACTGTTTACAAAAGATCCCCTGCCCCAAGCAGGCAGCTTGACGAGCCGAATATCTAACTGTCAAGCACTCCGCATTTGCATACTGTCTGCGCTATTGACAACTTTATCATAATTCAATCATCTAAAGTACTGACCTTTCGGAGGCTTCGTCTCCAGCCCGAAACCCATTGTTTTCCCTGGGAACGGACTAGCCTACAGGGACATTTTCCCCTATAAGACCCCTGATTTTGAGCGCTTCTTCAGATCGCTCGGATCGCTCCTGGCTTCCATTCAGCCTTGCTGTTGCTCCGTTTGCCAAGCCTTCCCCTCAGCTCCACGTGCTGAGAATCTCCTCTACCACTGACTTTTCTTCTGAGAACCGGGCTTCAGGATCAGATGTAGTATTTCCCTTGAAAAATCCCTCTCAAAAACCCTCTATCCAACTCCTACCTTTCTTTCATTAGGTCTCTGTGTGTTTGCATACACACGTTTTGACTGTGTCTCAAAATAAAGAAAAACAACTTTAGTTTACTTCTGTTTGATTACTGACTCGACCTGACCCCGTAAACACTGGGTTCAAGATCTTACTAGGTTGCCCTGCCTCTTGTATTGCTTAGCTTGTGCTCTTGCTAATTCCCATTCCCCAGTAATTGGAGCACAGTCAGGTGTCCCTCACGGGACCCCAGAAAATCAGGGTAACAGCACGCTCATACAGGAGGACATATTTCTTCAGTTAAACTGGGCAGAAGCCATATTGGCCTTTATAGGTCTTAAGCATCACTTTGAATTATCCCTGAAAGCAGAGTGGTTCCAGTGGAGCTGTTGTAGCAAGGGAATCATGCAATTCTTGTAATTAGACCTGGCTAACAGACTGGCTGAAACTCTTTGGGCCAGCTGAAATTTTTCAACACTTTCTGAAAGCAGCCTTTCAGAAATAGAACATGAGTCCAAATAAGATGTAATGAAGGCAGAAAACACCATGGCCAGGAACAAGTGCAGCTGGACCATTAGTTTTAGCTGTGCAACTGCAGAATCCTAAGCATCCAGGCTTAGGGATGAGTCCGGAGATACACACAAATGCAGACTTTTGCCTTCAGAGAGTTCAATCCCATCAAGCACTGCCTGTAATGTACAAAGTATGCAGTAAGAACTTTTCTAAGCATGAGTGAGTGAGCATATTGCTACCTGATCTATGTGCTGAAGATGGTGGAAGAGTTAGGGATGGGATTCTTGTCCTGCCTGCTGTACATGTTACTGCACGTATTTTTTCTACAAAGCAGTTATTACCATATAAGGTAAAAGTAACAAATTACAGTCTCAGTACAGCTGGACTATATGTCATAAGTAATATCTCCCATTTCATTCATATGTTCCAGAAGTAAAGTAAAGCCTAATCTGTTTGGTGCTGAAAGGGAGGGTCTTTTTACTTTTAGCCATAACTGCTGATAACAAAGTAAGGTTCTCTTACTAACAATGAATGGCATCTTATTAGACTATTTTAACAACTGATAATTTGCAGTGCATGCAATGCAAACTAAAAAAAAAAAAGCACATCATTCCAACAGGCCAATGTTGCATGTAACAGGATGCATCAGTGGCTTTCAGACTATTTCAGATGGGCTTGGGCAGAGATCCTTGGCAGTTTATCAGAGATTCCCCAGTGAGAAATTCAATAATGACAGACATGCTGGTCATCACCAATAAGCTTCCACAGAGATACACAGTTTCTGACTTATGGTGACCCTAAAGTGAACCTATTATGGGGTTTTTCTGGAGCTAGGAGTGTGTGACCCACCCAAGGTCATCCAGTGGGTTTCCATGGGTGAGTGGGAAACTGAAGCCTGGTTTCCAGGGTCGCAGTCCAACACTCAAAAACCACTACACCTTCCTGGCTCTATAAAGCACTGAAAAACAATAAACAGACAGCTTTAAAAAGTCAATATTTCAAGGAAAAGACATTGAGAATCCTGTCCTTTATTCAGTAAAAGATCACATCATTTATTTAAAATAAACCATGATTTAGCTAGGACTGGTATACTTCAGACTGCAGACAGCACACTTTGTCTAGTTTGCCCAGTTGCTCGTGAGAAGCCAACAAGGTAAACACAAGGGCAACACCACCCTCCACCTCCAGGATGACTGGAAAGAATATATATTCACCACAATGGATGGCCCCATCCTTCACGTCCAGTCCCATTTTAAAGACTTCTTTTTGTGGCCATCACTACAGCCTTTTCCGCACAGGGCTTTTAAAATGGTGCAGAGCGTACTCCAGGGAGGACGACTGCACCTGGGAGCGGACTGGGTCTGGACTATTTTGTGTAGTTCCAGACCTCAGCCTGCTCCGGAACAACCCAAAGTGGTCGTTCAGTGTGCTTTTGAAAGACCTCTTAAAACAGCTCTTTCTAAAGCACGGAGCGTGCCACTCCGTGGCTGCGCTCCAGTGCAGATTTGCAGGCTCACACCAGTGTGAGCCTGCAGATCTGCCGGGGGTGGGCTTTAGGCTGGTGAGCTTCACCGGTTGGTGGAGAGTTTCCACCAACCGGAAGCCACCATTTTCATCCCCGGAGTAGTGTGGAGCACGGCCACGCACTGCTCCAGACCAGCCTGGACCTGGGCATGGAGCACACAGGTCCGGTGAGTACCAGCACGGGGTGATTCCCTCACCCCATGCAGAAAAGGCCTACATCTTGTGGTAGCAAATGCACAGTCTTGAAGAAGACCCTTGAACAGCTTTTTGCCCCATTTTTTGATTGTTTGATGGAGAAAATATCCAGTATTTTTAATGCTAGAAGCAGACAGATTTCATATGGAGTTTTGAAATGGTGAATCTGCTAGCACAATCAGTGTAACAGAAGCCTTTTTGGTTCCCTGGGGCATTCCTGTAATTTCTGGAACATTGGAGGGGTATGTTTCTTGCAAATAACTTGCATCAGTGGGATTTAACCACAACTAGCTTTTGTTGGAGTAGGATGAGTATGTCCAATTTTGGGTTATGCATGGCAGAATTTAGGGAAAATGGCAAGTTCCTGCCTATGACTTTAGGTATATCAGGACACCCTAGCTAGCAGGGCTTGCTGTTCAGATTGGTCAAAACAGATCCCTGGATTTACCCATACTGCACAAGAGCTAGGGTGATATGCAAACAGCCACTAAAGGCTAGCTCCAAATGAAGCAGTGGTCTCCTCTTTCACATACTAGTTAGAACACATTCCACTTGAAATGGCCACTGCATGCTTACAGCATCTCCATGGGGCAAACGGGAGTTGCATAATTGCAGCAAGGGGGAAGAAGTTTTCGTTTTCACCCCCATGTAGACCAAGCCAGAGATGGTTTTCTGTGCCAGAAATGGATGGATTTCCAGACCTCTTCAAGAATTTTTTTAATTCCAGTGCTGAACACTGACACATATTACTGCAAAAGGATGAGCATTATTTTTTAAAAAAAATTAAGATTTCCAAATAGCTAAAACAGAACAGTAACAAAATAAAATAAAGGATCCAATAAAAGAATGAGAAAAGAAAAAGAGCGAGAAAAGTAACTTCTAATCTTCTCAACAGCAGTTTTAACCCCTATTAATCTATAAAGCCTTCAGTGTTTCTCTTACACAATAAATCATCAACCTCCTTTCTATAGACTACATTTATTAGTGATCTAAACCAAAATTCATACAATCATATACAATTTTCTTACCGAATGTCAACCTGGCAATTATATATACTTTTTAGAAAGTATTACTAATCGTCCCTCAATTATTACTATTAAATCTCCTCTACTCTAAATTAGATTGAACCTTATCACTTTACCTCATTACTGTAAATATTTCTATTAGACTAGTCAATCTACCCTCTATTCTCCCATTTAACATCACCATAAAATCAGTTGGGTCTCCTCACCTTCTAAACCCTCTTCCCTTCATTTTTATTATAAATCATTAACTCTTTCAAAGTAATTCTTTTTTCTTTCCTTCCCCCCTTCCATAAACACTTCTCTATACACCCCACTCTGTCAGTCAATTAACATCTGAAAATAGAGAAAGCAATTTTTATTACTTCATGCCTTCTCTCCTAACCCTCACCCTTGGTTTTCTGCCAAACCCCCTCATTTGTACATATCAAACATTGATGAGCACACCACACAAAACCTGAGAAGAACTCTTTCCATTAAAAAAGACACCCTCTCCTGACAGTCTTGCCCTTTTACCTTCTTTTTTTTTCATTTTTACCCAAGCAATCATCAGATGTCAAAGTTTTTTTTTTCCCAAGACCTTCCCCCAATGGCCTTATCCCCTCTGTGTTTGCTTATCTTCTTCTCTCCTACCTCTTCTCCAATGCACTCAATGATCTCTGCACCATTTTAAAATGATCTCTCTAAATGTCTTCATCATTGTCTTGATTTTGCTACCAACTCCCATCAAAAATAGTATCTCCACACTGAAAGTTAACTCCTCCATCTGCATCTTCTACATAATGCCCAGTTGGTTCCTCTGATTCTCCTGTTGCATCCTTCAAATCCTTCTATTTGGTTGTAACAATTCAAAGTTCAAACTAAAAGCTTGAATTAAAGTTCTTCATGTAATTCTTTATCAGACGTCAGTGTCAATTCCTCAAGTATCTCTTGTCAAATCCTTAGCTTCCTTTCATCCTCATGTACCTGCATCTTTCCTTTTCTTTCTTCTAATAAGCAAAATCTCGGCACACAAAGAGTTAAGCTTTTGCCTCTGCAAAGGCTGCTCCATCACAGTGTAGCAATATCACAGCGCAATGCATTCCATGGGATCACTCTCCTAGGCAAAGCAAACTCCATAGTCCTTCTATACTTGGGAAATACATATGAAAATAATCAAATGTCCAGTATTAAAAAGTTACTTTCATCATTTCAAGCTTCTATGTTCTTTGTTCACTTTTGGAGCTTTGTTTTTTTCCCTTTTCTCCAAGTAGATTTATACAACTTTCTGCTTTCAATCTTCTATCTTGATGTTTCTTAAAAATAAACCTCAGCATCTCACATATTAATCTGAAAGGCAGGAAATCTCCCCAAAAACACTGGTAGAACCACTAAGATTCCTCTCTAACCTCTAGATCCAGATGTTAATGAAGGAATAGATTGAAAAAGAAAGTGTGGTAGTGGCTAAGTGTCCATTAGGCTTGTGTGCAGCAGGATGTTTGATGACTTTGTTCGATGGTCTCCCCTCACTTCACTCCTAGTTGACTGCAACAGTCCCCAGGAGTCTAATGATGTTTCAAGACACAGTAGGATCAGTAGGAGAGAAAACCACCAGTCAGAACTTGTCTCTGGACCAAGGATTCTCACTGCTGGCACTCTTTCTTGGAGCCCTGAGAAGCAGGCCTCAGCTAGTCATGGCCACACCCAGAAGAGAGGATAAGCTTTATTAAAGATGCACCAGATGGTATAAAGCAGTGAAGTATTTCAGCCCTTTTATTGATGAGGTCCAGCACCCACTCACAGCCAATGTGTAACCCCACTATCCTGACTCTCTCTCTCTATATATATACACACACACACACACACACACACACACACGCATACATATAGGCAGATATATGTAACTGGCATAAAATAGAAATCACATACAATGACTAGATATGGCCATGTGGAAGAGGACTGAATGAAAAGTAGGTCAGAGATTATCTCAGAGCATGGCTGAGTTCAACGTAATGGCTCTTGCAAGGAGAACAAAAGGAATTTCCTAAAAGAGCAAAACCTCCTATGGTTTGCATATCCTCTGGAAAGCCAAACCATAAAAACTGGCCACCAATTTAATTTGACTCCCAGTTGTTGGAAACTTCAAAGAAAGAGTTTTTGGTTGATAACTGTGGTTCAGAAAAACAAGAAGATTTCAAACAAATCCTCACACCTATCCTTTTCCTGATCCCTGGTTACACTGCCATAAAATCTTTTACCCCATCTGCCTGATTCGGCTGTTTGTTTTTTCCCCAAGAAAAAGATCTGCCCCTGGCATGTATGCACTATATTTGTATTCCCTTTGGGAGCTTTAGCTAGCTTTTCTCCCTCCCTCTCTCTTTCTCTTGCTGTCTGGCCAGCTCTCTCTCTCTCTCTCTCTCTCTTTGTGTTTTATCAATCTCTCCCCATGTTTTCCCAAAACAGCAGCCTTCAGGATCAAGTGCAGTATATTTGCCTTTGTCCCTGCAACTCTTCCCTCTCTTAAGATTTTCAAACTCAGTAGTCCTCATGTGTTTGTGTGAGTGAATGCTTTGTGTGAGTGTGAGGAAATGTTGCCAATTCTATCAAATAAAAGACCATTTAAAAAGACACTTGACTTCTCTATTTCTCATGCAGTCCAACCCCGTAAACATAGGATAAAAGAGCTTGCTGTGTTGCCCTGCCTTCCGTTTTGCCAAGTTGTGCTCTGCTAATTTCCCCAACCTTAGTAAAATCCAGGTGTCCCCCAGGAACCCCAGCAGCCAGGGTAAAAAATGGTACAGCTGAGCCCCTAAAGTAAGAGCCCTTCCAGGGCCATCAAAGAATTCTTATTTTCTGCAGGAATGGGCCTTTTCACTTCTGTGAATTTGTAACTTTATAAATGCATTGCTGTTGTACATAATGTTTATTTCTTTTCTTCATCATTGTTGAACATTATAGCATGGTTGTATCTGGATAAATTTGAGATAAACTTTAGTTTGACTAAATCATATGGAAAAAAATTAATGTCACAACACTATTTTATTAGAGTAGAAGTGGACATTTGTGGGATGCTTGGGGCTGTATTCGCCCTCCAGGAGATGTTGGATTTTATATTATAAAATCCTTTACAGCATTTATTAACCAAATCAAGTTTTCATTGTTTTAACTGACCATTCATAACTTAGTTTTAGCCACATTGTGTTATTTTCATTTTCATTTTGAATTTAACTCCCATCTTCCCTTGTAATCATTCTATCCATGGTCTTTGCCCTCCCCGCAACTTCTCAGATCCTTCCTACCTGGCATTTTGGACCAATTGTCCTGAAACAACACCCTTTCTTTAAAAAAATATCTTTTCCCCATTACCTTTAATTATACAGACAAAATCAATTTGGGTTTCATTCAACCATCAAAGTAGTTTGATTACAAATCAGTTTTAGATTAGCCTCCCCCTTCTTCCCCCACCTTGGGCTATTTCTGCCAGCTCAGAGCTAATTCCTCCATTGGCTTAATTTGAATGTGTCTCTCCATATGATTTTCAGCATCCTTCGCTTCCATGTTACTAACTTCTGTATCCCCCTTTTGTCTTACATCTCCCCACTGTTCTTCATTAATATCACTGATCTCATTCCTCATCAAGTTTAGAAGCCCCTTCATCAAGCACTGTAAAAAGTCCTGAAAGAGTTTCCATTTTTCATTCAATCAAACAATTACAGAATTAAGAATTCACTTCTCACATATATACCCAAAAGCTGCAAGCAAGACAATCAACATCAAATAAATACCATCTGTACTTTCTCAAGCTGTAGTTTCTTCTTGTTAAAATCCAGCTCCGTCTTCTAAATAAAATACAATTCAGCCTATTAAAAGATAGATGCACTTAGATCCTTAACTGTTCTTTTTTAAACACATCTACACCCAATTGTCTAATTTATTTTTTCTATCTTGTGAGAAGAACACATTTACTCAGCTCTTAATTGCAGAAAAAAGGTGGCTGGAGAGGCTCTATTGTTCCATTTTATTCAGAAGAAGACCTCACTTTCATAACTCCAAAGATTTAATTAAGAGTTTTCTTTTAAAAGGCAGGTTGCTGGTATAGGGTTGTCAGATTTTCAGATCCAAACAGCTGAGTTTCATGGCAAGGGCAAAAGATATCACTCTCTCAGTCTTTACTTCAGTCCTTTAGGTGACCCTAAAGCAAATCTATCATGGGGTTTTCTTGGGCTGAGAATGTGTGATGCCCCCAAAGTCACCCAGTGGGTTTCCATGGCCAAGTGGGGAATCAGACCCTGGTCTCCAGGGTTGTAGTCTGATGCTCAAACTACTACACCATACTGGCCCTCAGAATGCATTTACTCAAGAGTAAATGCAAGTAATGGGAATTCTAGGCCCTTAATCCAGGGGGAGTTTCTCCAGCCAGAGGTCCCTCCAGCTAGCCTTTTGCCAAGAAAGGTCTTCTTGCTGCAGAGGAGCAGCCTGGAGCTTCTACCTGCCAGCCTGCAGGAGGTTGAGTCAAATGAGTTCAGATTTGCAAGATCAGACAACCTACATCTCAGTGTACTGAACAAACTTGCTGGTGTAGTCTCTGAACCGCTTGCTAACTTTTTAAGATTTTTCTTTATTATGCATAACAGCAACAATATAAAACCATACACAAAATGAAAAATACAGGACATTACAGTACATATGAAAAGACAAACGAAAAAATTCGAACAATCTAATTAGACTAACTAAATTACAACCAGATAGAAAAAAATACACATAACTTAAAAAGTTGGTTCCCATCCTTGTTGCAAACAGCTGATACTAAATAAACAGTTACACTTAACTATTAAGTCTTTAATTAAAGGCAAAGATATTTTTTATCACTAGTAATAGTTATAGCCTTTTCTATATATCCAAAAGAAAAATTACCTAGTTAAATGAAAAGTTACAATCAATAATAATCACTTATTAACATTATTCCACTGTATTAGATTAGGTTAATTGTAAACAATTACATCAAACCTCAAAATCTAATTAAAGAAGAAAAGATAGCATTAAACCTATTTCATCTGCACTTACTTCTACTTCTACTTAAATCATAAATATAATAATCATATTTTTAAACAAGTAATAATGCATATGATAATCAAAGTAATAATCAAACCTCAAAATTAATAAGAAACCCTCAATATAATTTGTAAGACCATATATTGTCAATGTTGTAAATAATCTAAAATAACAACAAACAAAAATTATCTATTAATTTCCATATTATAGTTCTCATTTATCAGTAAACAAAAAAAAATCAGAAGTTAAGAATTTAAGCAAGTTAAAAACTTATCATCAATTCACCCTCATTTTTCTTTAAGTACTCAATCAGACATTTCCATTCAAAATAACATTCACTTTTTGTTCATCCCTTTAACCTATATGTAAGGTTATCCATTTCTACTCTTCCCATCAATCCGTTTAACCATTCTTTCATTCTTTTCCAATATTTTGCATATACTAATCTCACTGCTAGTAACATATGTTATACCAATTTATGTTGTTTCTTGTTGGTAGTTGTATCTTCCTCCCAAATTCCTACCAAATATAATTCAGGATTTTTAGATATTTAGGGTGTCAAGATCTTTTACATCATATTGTGTATCTTCATCCAAAATTGTATGGCTTTTTCACATGTCTACCACAAATAATACTATGATCTGACTTGGTCTTGACATTTGTGACATTTATTCTTCATTTCACTATATATCTTTGCATGTCTCTCTGGTGTAAATACCAGTGATACATTATCTTATAATAATTTAATTGAAGATCTTAGCAAAGTATATTTTTATTATCCTTCGCCCATAATTTTTTCCATTGATTCATATGTATATTATATCCAAAGTTCCTTGCCCAACTGATCATATTTTCCTTTACTTGTTCATCTTCCATTTCTAACTTCAAAAGAAATGTGTACATCTTAGCAATCAAATAATCATCATCAGTACACAGAGATAATTTCAAATTTGATTTCTTCTCCTCAAATTGATTAGTCCTTTTGCCTTCTTTAAATGCTAAGGAAAATTGTCTGAGAGCCATTGCATATCAAAACCTTCCTCTTGTAATTGTTGTAATGGTTTTATCATACAGTCTTGATTTTTTTCTCTAATAAGTCATAATACATCAACCAATATTGATCAGATCTCATCTCTGTTTTATAAAAGGCTTCTTGTGGAGAAATCCAAAAGGTGTTCTTGGACATAGACCACCTCCGCACTACACTGTTATAGTGTTATTATTCCACTTTCAACATCCCATAGAATCCTGGGGTTTGAAATTGAGGGGGGGCATTTAGAATTCTCAGCCAGAGAGCTCTTTGGCCTCAGTAAAGTACATACCCCAGAATTCCACAGGATGTTGAAAGTGGAATAATAGCACTATAACAGTGTAGTGCAGAAACGGCCAGAGTTTCGTTTTATATTTATTCCAAATTTTCAATAGAGCATGTCTAACAGTGATTGTTAAAAGCAACATTAACTGTGACTTTATCATACTATAAATACCTGTACCATCCAAATCTCAGGCATGTCCTAAATTCAAAAGTTTATTTTCCAAATTTATATTTATTAATGTCATTAAATTGAAATAGAGTTAGTGAACATATTTCTACAATTCATATTTATACAATTATACAGTTCAAAATCATGGTTCAAACACATTTGGCAATATTACATAATCGAGTATAAAACACTAATATTCATTAGGAAGAACAAAAGAAGTGTTCACTTTTAACATAACATATCTCATAAGCAAACAAAAAGAAATAACCAGCAGGAAAGGTCGCAACATTGAAAAAACACACGAAGACTTCACACGCTCTCAGTACCACAGATTGGGCCAAATTCAAATCTTGTTCTAAACCTTTCAGAGTTCTATTTGGGTTTTCATATCAATTTAGTTTTGGAACACTGTAGGTTTAATTACTCATCATTCCATCCTTTGGTAATCTTTGGTAATTACTAATCTTTGGTAATTATTCAGAATCTTTCCTCTATCTCATCATACCAATTATGTATTAACCCTCAGTTAGTTAATTCATTTTCTAATCAAATATCTATTAGTCTCATATTTAAGAAGTTCCATTTTCACGGTTGCTTCTAATTTCATACTTTCTATTCCTTATCTCCAATGATAATTTTCCCTCATTATTGCAGATTATTTTTATTTTTCCTTTCTTAATGTGCATTTTACACAATTGCACAATTATACATGCTTGTTACCTAGACGTTGTTTCATAATTCCCTCTGCAAATAATTTGTGAGTGGTTGCCATGTTTGGAAAAAATTACGATCAGATCTGTTTTCTAATAAATACGTTAACTTATCCATTTCTGTCACCTCTAGGAGTTTCTCCAACACTCCCCTTTAGATGGAATTGATTCCTTTAAAATTCAAAAGTTTATTGTCTTCTAACATAATCTATTTTTTAATCCAAGTCATACACAAGGTTGCAAAGTAAATTTTTAAATCTGACAATCCAAGACCTCTCTAGTCTTTCAAATCTTGTAAAACTTTATATTTCATTCAGGGGGAGGGGGGTTGCCTCCCCTAAACAAATTTTAGCAAGTCTTTTTGCCACTGTAAAGTTGAATGCTTTCACAGCTGGAATCCATATGTTGTTGTGGGTTTTCTGGGTTTTGAGGCCATGTTCTATTAGTATTTTCTCCTGACATTTCGCTTGCATCTGTGGCTGGCATCTTCAGAGGATATGAGCATATCCTCTGAAGATGCCAGCCACAGATGCAGGCGAAACGTCAGGAGAAAATACTAATAGAACACGGCCTCAAAGCCCAGAAAACCCACAACAACCTTTTTGCCACTGTTTGCATGGTGTTTGTTTAGTCAATATTGGAATCATTTGGAAAAGAAAGATCATTTTTGGAAGAACATTCATCTTTATTGCTGATATCCTCCCTGACAGAAACAAAATCAGTTTTTGACAATTATCAAAGTCCTTCTTGATCTCTTTCCATATCTTTCAGAAATCTTGAACAGGTGGGGTGCCAGTGGATTGGAGAAGAGCAAATATTGTCTCTCTCTTCAAAAACAGCAAAAAACAAGATCTGAGGAACTAACAAACCAATCAGCTTAGCTGCAATACTGAGAAAAATAGTATAAAGGAGTCTGTTTTCAAGTGTCTAGATGACAATGTAGTGATTAGTAGAAACTAGCATAGGTTTGTTATGCCAAACTCATCTTATCAAGCAAATCCTGCCAAATGAAGTATATACCTTTTTTTTTAATTGGGTCACTAGTTTATTAGATGATGGCAAAGCTGTAGCTGTCGTTTATCTGGATTTCAGCAAAGTGTTTAATAAAATCCCCCATGATATTTTGATTAGCAAACTGATTCAGTGTGGAATAGATGGAAGCACTGCCAGATGGATTCATAATTGGTTGGAAAACTGTCTTTGAATATCATCATCATCAATGGTAATTCTTGAAACTAGAGGGAAGTCTTGAGTGGAGCGTTCTGTCCTGGAGCTGACACTCATTAATATTTTTAATCAAAGACTTAGATGACAAGGTAAAGGGAATTCTTATTACGTTTGTGGATGACACAAAACTGGGAGTAGCTAACACACTGAAAGATATAATGCCCTTCTGGTTGCATGGCGGGCACGAGTGGCAGTTCGGAATGAAGCTGCGCAATGGCGCAGCTCCGGGCAGCCACCTGCTGGATTCCAGCTGCTTCTTTTGAAATCCCAGAAGTGGCTAAACAACCCTCCAGTACGAGGGGTGCAGAAGAGGTCCAAAGGGGACCCCAAAAGCGGCATCTGGCTCTACCCAGTTGGGGGAGCGGAAAGCGCCAGGGGGTCGAAGGACCATGACGGAGCCAGCGGGATCATCACCTGAGCGGCACAAGTGCCGCCGTCGACTTTTAATCAAGAAACAAGCAAGAAACAAGTAAAAAAAAGCATGTAACCTGTTCTGGACTTTATTTTGGAAATATCACATTGGAATTTGGCTTGCAATGGTGCACAGGAGTGAAGGAATGGAAGGACTCAGAGGGAATATAAGTGCATCATGGCTGAGTGTTCATCTTAAAGGGGCAGCTTATTTTAAAGAAATGGATAAGAGGCTCTTTTGCTTTTCTCTTGAGGACTGAAGTTATCAATGGTAAAAGATTTCTGATTTGCTAATTGGATTTACAGTTGAAATTGCTGAATAATCAAATGGCTGGTATTGGATTAAGGAATAAGACTGGACTTTATAAGATTCAAAAATCTCCATTTGGACATTGAACTTTCTTTATTTCTATAATTTACTATGTTGGTGGATCTGAGACGATCGGCGTTTTGGCTTTTTGACTCTGGATTTCTGACCTTAAAAGAATACTTGGGAAGGCAACAGTTATTGAGCAGTGCTTCCCCCCCCTTTTTTAGCTCCTGCTGTGTGAGATTTGTTTCCTGTTTCCCCCCCCCTTGAATCTGGACTGTTGAGACTGCTGAGACTGTGCTGAAAGGTCATTCAAGCAAAACAATTTCACTCCCATGGACGGAGCTGCTTGGAATTTAAGCGACTTTGAGAATACAGAGAATCTTCAGAAATGAACTCTGGGCAGCAAAGTCCAAGATGGGAGGGGGGAATAGGAGGTGGATTTAAGCACAGGGCTCTGAATTTGACAAGTGGCAATGTACTTTGGCAATGTCAATTAAGCTTACGTATTTGATCGATATACTGTAATTAATATAGACATTGTGATATTGTTAAAGGATAGATGGGGGCATTGTGATTGGGGAGCCTGTGATGGAAGTCATTTAAGCAAAATATCCTCACTCCCACGGACGGAGCGGCTTGGAATTTAAGCGACTATGAGAATACAGTGAATCTTCTGAAATGAATCTCCAAACTGTAAAGTCCGAGATGGGAGGGGGGAATGAGAGGTGGATTTAGACTTCGATTTAGATGAAGTAGTATGTACTTTAACAGTGTCAATTAAGCTTACGTATTTGATTGGTATGTTGTCATTAATATAAACTTTGTGATATTGTTAAAGGGTTGATGGAGGTTGAACAGGACACAGGTATAAGTGGGAAACGAGATAATTTTTATACAATGGAATCCAGGGCAAGAAGATGAGTGAATGTAACAATAATAATAGCTCAGACTGCCAGATATACACTGACAGATTTATTTAGGAGATTTTGACAGTTCATGTTATAAATGATGGAGGACTTGGGAAGAAGAGAAGACAGCAGAAGAAGATTTTAAAGAGACAAATAGAGATATAAGAATAGATTGAAATTGGAAGATTAGAGAAAAGCAGAATGGCTAAAAATGGGTAATAGCTAGGAACTGTCAAGTGGAAATGACTGTATTATGATTGTGGAAATGCCAGTGGGATAACAGTAACATAACATGGAATGGGAGAGGGAAAAGCATGTTCAAACATAAACACTGTACTGTGATACATATATGTAATAAGTGGAGTGAATTTCAGGAAATGAAGACCAGATCAGAGTGGAAGATCAGAAATAATTCATGGAAAACTACAGGTTAAAAAACCTTTTTTTATTTTGTGAAATTTAATAAAATTATTATATATATAAAAAAGAAAGATATGAATAATGTTCAAAAGTACCTTGATAAGCTAGAAAATTGGGCTGAAATGAATAGATTGAAATTCAACAGAGACAAATACAAAATTTTACATTCAGGCTACAAAAACCAAATGTGCAGCTATAGAATAGGGGATACTTGGCTTAGCACCAGTATGTGTGAAAAGGAGCTTGGATGATTGTTGATCATAAGCTGAATGTGACCCAGCGTTGTGATGTTGCACCAAAGAAGGCAGATAATATTTTATATTGCATTAAAACCATAGTTTACAAGATACAAGAAATAACAGTCTCACCATATTCTGAGCTAGTCAGGCCTCATCCAGAGTAGTGTGTTCATTTCTAGGCATCCCATTTTAAGAAGGATATAGACAAGTTGGGTTGGGTTCAGAAAAAGGGGAACAAGGCAGATAAAAGATATGGAGAATAAAACATATCAGGAATGGTTGAAAGAGTTGGGCACACTGAGCCTGCTGAAAATAAGACTGAAGGGTGACACAACTGTACCTATTAAATATCTCAAGGGCTCTCACAGAGGGGAGTGTGCAGGGTTGCTGTCTGTTGCCCCAGAGAGTAGAACTAGGTCTAATTGCTTTGAGTTCCAGGAGAGTAGATTTCAGTTAAACTTTAGGAGGAACATCTTGATAGTAAGAGTGGTTTGACAATGAACCAATTACCTAGAGAAGTGGCAGGGTCTCCTTCTCTGGATGTCTTCACAAAGAGGCTGGACAGCTGCCTGCTAGGAATGCTGTAGCTGGAGATCCTACACTGAGGAGTGGGTTGGCCGATGGTCCCCTTCCAACTTTTTGATTCTATGGTGCTATGATTCTACTTTCTCTTTTAGAAAATGGTGTGTCCTGGGACTAAAATGACCTGGGGAGAGTATTTTGGAAGAAATGGAAGAAACTGTTTTTCAAAAAAAAATGTCCCAAGGGCAGCCCTAGGCAACACAAACATGACTCTAGGCATTGTGCTTTAGCAACCCTCTCTTTGAAGAATATTGGTGGAAAGCCAAAGAGCTGGATGTCTTTTAAACTTTTTCACTTTGAGCAGCAGCCACCCCACCATTCGTATCCCAAGGTGCTTTTGAGTGCCTCTTCACTTCCAGAAGTGATGAGGCATGGAGACCTGCTCCCATGTGGCATATTGATCAGCTGTTTGAAAAAGCTGAGCCCAAAGCCCCCCTTGGCAACAGAGAAGTAGGCTTGAAGTTGTATACGTCTGAGTCACTAGTCTTTAGCTATTTCAGATATGATGCAAAGAGAACAATACAAATCTGTTTTGCCATTGAAACCTGTTGAGTTATTTACTTAAAAATAAAATGCTTAAAATAAAAGCTGCTCTGGAAAACCCTTTAAAAAAAACCCTGAAAAGGTTAAGATAAGCCTAAAATAATAATTAGTTCTTGTAAAACTATTTTAAAAGCTAACAGTTTCTAAATGTATTCTATGCAGTGGTTTGCTGCTGGGTTAGCAACAGAAGTTCTCCTAAGTCTAAAATGGTTATGTGCATTCCACCTTAAATGGATTTTATCAGACCGTACGCTGGTAAGCCCATGCTAATATTGGCTCCAATAAAGAACAAATCAGTGCCCAACTCGACTCGTCTTATCGCACAGTCAAAACTGATGGCTGAAGAAGTCATAAAGATCCCATTTAATCTCTTGCCTATCTATCACTGTGAACGTCTTTATCCTCTTTGTGCGATGGTAATATCTGCTCATTATGAAAGCAAAATAGATCTGGCATGAATAAAAGTGGAATGAAGTGCTCACTTTGATTTTGACAGCATGATCAGTGGAAGCAGTAATCTGTGAGAATCAAAAGGGCTAAATTATTCCATAACCGTAATTTGAGGGAACAGCTCAGAGCATACACATCTGCTTTCATATATTGTGACGTGCGCTGATAAAACATCCTTCCCAATTTACTCTCTCTGTGCTTGACTAATCTTCAACAGCTCTCACAATGTCTAATCATGCCATCAAAAAGGAGAAGAAGTTCAATTGAGACTCAAATGAAAGAAGATTGGAAAACTATCTTCAATTGAAATTACATTTGTAAATGAACCATCTTTTTTTGTTAGTCCCCCTCCCCCTGCCCCAGCTCACACTGTGTTATGGTAAATCTGCCTGCAGAAGTAGTTATGCTGATAAAGAAGCAGCGTGTGTTTGGACTTTATTCTATTACCATGGGTATAAAATCATGGTTGTTTAGGTTGCTGTGGGGCATGTTTTCAAGTGCAATATGATTTTACTTGTAATCCATTCTAGCTCCTCTCCTCCATTTATTCATCTTTGGGGGATGGGGGAGAGAAGCAATGTTTTTCAATAAATTATAAATTCATAATATAATTTACTCTAATATAATTAACTACCTCATCTCTGGACAACAAGAGTCTATTTAATATATTTAATTCTATTTTTAGGCAAATTATATGTGTCCTTAAAAATTTCTCCTGTGAAATGTTTCTTCCTTTTCTGAGAGAGTATTGCTTTTAATTTGTTTTTTATTTAAAGCTCCCAGGCAATTTGAAGCACTATTTTTGCATATATAATATATAACTCAAAACCCAAAGAGAATTTGCCACCAGCTGCATTCTTGTTATAGCTGAAGTCCATCATCTCATAGGAATGCATGTAATGATGACACAAGACACCTTGCTTCCTGAAACCAAAAGTGAAAACATCTAAACATGAAGAAGAACACAAGTTCTCTATGAAATCTACCAGAGTAATGTTCTGTTACTTACAACAAGCCATTTCGTGGAATAATCTACTTACTCACTGTCAATGTACAGAGTCTGAATGAGCAGAATTCTGTTGACTCCTGGTGCAACTGTGACAATCATTGCTATTGCTTGGCCTAGCAAATCTCTTCCTAAGTTTTATACGATGTTTGGATAGCAGTTTATTTGTATGAGGAACAGTGATTGAACACATTCCAGGATAGAGCTTAACATACCTAGCACACCTTCAAGGATGAGAATAGTGAGAAAAAGCTAGCTGATTAGCAGAATGTTGTATCAGCCAACCCACCTCCCTGTTTATTCTCCCATTCAGGGAACAATCGTTCCTATTCCAGCTTTTCTCTGGGGCTGTTGTCAGTAGGCAGATGAGGCTTAACAACGGCAGCCAAAGTCTGCATAAACAAGTGGCTAAACCCAACAGGACTCAGATTGCAATCAGCCCCCGAGCAACAGCCTCAGAAATGTCAGAAGACAGCAGGGTGATCCGGAGAATTACTCTGACATTTTACTCAACATCTTTGTGTGTATTTGTGTGTGTGTGTTGGGGGGGGTATAAACACCAACATTGTACTGATTTACAGTAAAAAAAAAAGCCCTGGGCTAAAGATGGATGTTCCTCTGTTGGAAGGGGTAGGAGGATTGCCACTTTGAGGCATGATCATTTCAGTGAGTAACTGGCACAGCCGACTTGAACCATGAACTTTTCTCACCTTGAACTTTTCTGAGGGCTTTCAACACCACTGAATAGCAAAAATTTTGCAGAGTCACTAAGAAAATGCCCCCATAGCATGCCAGTCCAACCACAGTAGTGGCATATTCCTCTGTCTCACTTCTAATAGAGTGCTACAGGCTGTAAGATGTTCATTGTCTCTGCACCAATCTGCTAATCAAGAAGCTGGCTTCAAGGCTGACAGCCACCACATATGGACAGTCTTCAGTGGAAAGGACACTGTAATTCAGCTCTGGGAAGGAAAAAAAAGGACTGTGAGCTAAAACACACCAGCAGTTCCCAAACTTGGGTTCTCAAAATGTTGGTTGAGATACCGCATCAGGGCTGTATAGCATAAAACTCTATGTGTACAGTCACTCACATTAATTGTGCTATGCAGCCTTTATGTTATAGTGGGCCCTGCTTACCTGCAACCTCTGTGTGCATGATTTCCAGCTCACACAAAACACCATGTCCCTATACCTAAAATAGCGATGATGCGCACACAGACATGCTGAAGCATCCACATGCTTGTTACCATCATTAACTATAATGGAATGAGAGCATCCATGAATTCCGCTATTTGTGGGGGTTTCTGGATCAGAACCCCTGCGTGTAAGGAGGGCCCAGTGTACTGAAAAACTGAACTAAGGGCACATCCAGATTGATTGAAAAATCTCTAGCAGATTCTGCGATAAATTATGTATGGATCTACACAATAAAATTGGAAAGAAAAGGAAAAAAATCTGGGACCTTCTGGTCTTTTTAATCAATCTGGATGTACCCTAGACACCTTATTTGAAACTATGTGCACAACAAAATATACAAGGCACACCAATGAACAAAAGCAACACATACATAACTCCACTTTTGCAACCTTGAAATGAATGTGCATGTTCCCTTTGGGACCCAAACGTGCAGCTGCTTCCATAAGGGAACTTAATATATGCATTAGACACTAAAAGGACGCTGGCCACTTTTAGACTCATTCTGCCCTATTGCTTAACATTCTGAAATTCTCTCAAAGATGAACAAAAGGATAAAACTTCATTTAAATGTAGCATTAAATTTCTCAAGGACCCCTAAGGAAAGAAAGTGAACAGCCGAGTGCTTCAAACCAGGTTTGGTTTTGTTTTGCAGTGATATCTGCCAATTAATTTCCCAATACCCCTACATGTGCCGGTGTCCGGTAGAGCTTGAGATATATATCACCATTAAACAAAGATCACTATTCTCTGACTAGATTTTATTAATAAAAGTATTACTACAGTTTGGTCCCCCAGCATGTATAACCAGCAGTCCAGAAGGGAATCTGACAGATTAATACAATAGAGAGATTACTTTACTTCCACTTAACATTTTGAGAGCCATTTCCAAAATGGTGACAGAAAGTGAAGGTGGATCTCTTCCTGTCCCAATTTGAATGTGGCTTCAGAAGAGACTAGGATATTTGGGCTTGGTATGTGCTTCTGGGAATATAGCTTGAAGAGGAGGTCTGAAGAGAAAATGGCCCCTGCTGTCCACTCAGTTGTCCATCACTGCTCTAAGGATGTTAATTTTTTTTCTCTTGACTCACATCTAATGTCACTGCACTGAGTTCCCCTCTTCTGTACCATTAGTTAGGCTTTCTGTCTTAATTTGCAACCAGGAGAATATTTTTCTCTCTCTCTCTCTCCCTCCCTCTGTGTGTGTGTGGGGTGTGTGTGTTTGAATAAGAAAACCAACTGAGGTTGGTACCAAAAATATCAACTGTGGGTGGTTCTTAATGCATCATGTTTAATGATAATGTAACCCTTAAGAATTATCACTTGGGGGGACCCCAAGGAAGGGAACAGTATTTGCAGGTTGAGTCCAGAAAGAGAGGGGAGGTTGGAGAGGAGCTGCAGTTGCCAGGAATACTTAGACTTATCACCTAAAAAGGTAGTGGTAGTTTCAGTTAGAATTTAAGAGGAAAGAGAAGGGTAAATTTTTTATCATAGAATTTCTATTAGGTATTTTCCCCTGTTTTGTATTTTTTTAAAAAAAAAGGAGTTAAGATTTGTAATCAAATGCTGCTCAACTGAGCAGCACAAGCAGAAAAGCCCTACAGTCAAGTCCTGCACTGGCACTTCTTTGGGTGCTTTTGGGACAGAGCATAGATAAATTCCATATATAATTTGTTGCATTGTCTGTCTGTCTGTCTGTCTGTCTGTCTATCTATCTATCTAGGAGGTTTGTGATTTTGTTAGCAATTTTCAATTATTCAATTGTGGTTGGCCTCATAGAACCCAGAAAGAAGCACAATAACAAAAGGGCTCAACCTCCATAATATCACTATCAGCTGTCCATAGCAATAGCAATAACAGTTACATTTCTATACTGCTTATCAGTGCAAAGCACTCCCTAAGTGGTTTACAACGTATGTAGCTAATTGCCCCCAACAAGCTGGGTACTCATTTTACAGACCTATGAAAGGATGGAAGGCTGAGTCAACCTGGAGCCTGCAGGACTGAACTCACAATGTTGTGGCTGCAGTACTGGCATTTAACAATTGTGCCACCAGGGCTCTCATAGGTCTTGGGTTT
Organism: Ctenosaura bakeri; assembly: GCA_948474755.1. Classification (NCBI taxonomy): domain Eukaryota; kingdom Metazoa; phylum Chordata; class Lepidosauria; order Squamata; family Iguanidae; genus Ctenosaura; species Ctenosaura bakeri. The sequence goes on from CAOLHI010003790.1 coordinate 142,934, forward strand.
TGTTTTGGAAATCTTGGGGCCTGAAGTGATCTTCATCTGGCAACTCTATGTGATAGCCATCAAGCATTTCCTCATAAAAAGTGCTGCTGAAAGAAAGAAATCTTGAAAATTAAACAGTTGGCCAACTTCTAACTGTAATTGGTTAATTTCATACTAGTGATTCTGCATATGTTCACTGTGTGTGGCTCCCTCTCCTTATGAGTGCATCTTAGTTTTGCAGTTTAAATTCATATGGACAATACAATAGGCAATTATGCAAACCACCTTTCATACTGCAAAAACATGACATTATTATTTAAAAAAAAGTGTTGTTGAGAGGCAGCCATGTTGGCTATGCAGAAATATTCAGCAAAATCCCAATAGCATTATGCTAACACTTTTATTTGTCCAACTAAGGGCATACAATAATAATGCAGGCATTCAAAGCTCTACAGACTTCTCTATCAAGCAGAGATGTTAAAAACTCACCTAAGAGGGAAGAAATGAGATATCTGTGTTCAGAGCTGCATCTTACTTAAGACGTTGTTTAAACTGTAGACTTCTGGAAACTCCGTTAAGATTGTCTTCAGGGAGAGTTGTTGCAAATAGCAGCAGCCCTACCCCTTCTAGGGCCTCAAGGGACATGAAACAAAGAAAAGTACAATAACACTGCTTTTTGTTCTCCATTAGTAATTCAGTGAATCACTTTGTTCCACATATGGTTCTGTCTCTGTCCTTTAAAGGTCCAAATCCCCTTCTAAAGCAGAGCACAGTCTTTTTGGTGAGATTCCTCTGCACTGTGAGACCTGGAGATGATTTTAGGTATTGTGCCAAGTACAACTGAACTGCTAGTACCACTCAGGCAGGTTGCAGGCAGGGTGGCAGAGACGTGGTGGTGGCCTTCTCAGGCATGGTGGGCCACCAAGGTTACCTCCCAGGAACTGGCATGGCCAGGTGTGCTCCTGTGAGGAAGCGGCAGCAGGCAACCAAACTGCAGTTTGAACTTGGTTCAACTACAGTTTGAGCCTATAAAGCTGTGGCCTTATTTCTTTCAATATACTTTTGTGTACCAGTTTTCGTTCTGCAGATCCATTCTTGACTCCAGCATGCAACCAGAGTCTTCTTACAAAAAAAGACTATACTCTGCCTTGGAAGGGGCTTTTAAAGGGAGAGAGATATCATTGCCTGATGAAGAAACCTAGAAGTATGGAAAGCTTGTGTGATATATTTTGCATCTTTAATTGGCCAACCAAAAGTGTCACCATGATTTTTGGATTTTGCTGACAATTATTATTATTCACAAGTATTATTCTGAGCATTTCTGAGCATTTATTGGGTAATATAAATATGCAATTTAAATGCTAATACCAGTAATATCATTACGGTTTGCACAATGTCACTCTACAAATATTTCTGTATAACAAAAGTGCGAAAGGCTGCCATGGTAAGTAATACCAGTGCCAATGCCACACCAGACCACAATCAGCATCCTTCAAGTATGTGTGTAGGAACAAAAAAGCATCTTGTTTGTCATCATTACCAGCCAGAGCCACGTGACTTAAATAAAACAAAACTTTCCAGACCAGTCTCTTCAGTGTTTCCAAAAACTGTATTTGGTAGTATTCAGTGTCCCCGCCCCCACCTCCCAGCCAAATGGTACAGTGGAAGAGATTGGCTGGAGTAGGTTATCATAGCAGATGCAGCCTTTTGTTTCCCATGCAGAATATTTTTAAAAAACAATGACACTTGTTGTTTCTTTAAACTATTATTGAGTACAGAAACTGGAAGCATGCATTAGAGAGTAACAGGGCATTTTCCAAGCATTCATCATCAAAAGGTCACATAGACTGAACCTTGCTGTGGAAGGAAAAGCAACAAAGAGACTGAAATGATTTTGCTGTTTCAACTTAAGTTTGTGAGAAACAGAAATGTATTGTTATTGTATTGCTGGTATTTTGACATTATATAGCTTCTGGCTATCAATAAACTATGTTTGTGAGGTAAGCAGGGCACTTGTGATAAAGCTAAGTACTTCTGCAACACATGATCCCAATTTCAGCATAAATCAACTGTGCTTGCCTACACTAATTGCTATTTAGATGAGAGTGCTGAAGCTCAACCATCAGGTCTTTTTTAAGGCTATTTGAATATGTTTGCAAAAGAATAGGAAATTACACCACGTTGTTAATATTATGCCTCAAAGTACTTATTACATTTCTGCACATGCTCAAAATGAATGCAGCCAAGTTTGTGTGAATATAGTTTGCCAAGGAATTGTGACCAGAATCAACAGTGCTGACTGCCAAGTATTTTAGACAAAAGATTGCTCAAGAGGCAAAGCTGTCGTAGAGAACTTACCACATCTGGTGTTCTACAGCTTCTTCAACAGCACCTGTTGGAACTGGCACAAATCAGTGATCCACGTGCACTTGGTATTGAAAAGATGACCTTTCAAACATTGGTAAGTGCAGAGATTGATGAAAAACAGACTGTAAGTCAGTGCTATGATGGAGCAAGCGTTATGTCAGGAAAACATGGTGATATTTGGAAACTGCAGCAAAATAGGGTTGGAAAAGAAATTCCCTATGTCCATCTGTTCAACCATCAGCTGCATCTAATGATAGTCCAAAAAGAAATGTTCAGATAAAGCTGTTCTTTCACATTTGTGATGCAGTCTACAAGTTCATTCATAAGCCACTTATTTCAGCCAAATATAATGGTATTAAACTGAAACAACTATTGGGACAATGTTGGACAGGGCATCTTGTATCTATAGAAGTTACAAGTTACAAGGAACTAGTACAGCTTTTCAAATACTTTGAGACTGATCCTGAATGTGATGGAAGCATCAGCACTGAAGCCACAGAGAGTTCAAAAGAGCACCCACCCAAGATTTGTATTTTTGCTCCACTTCATACAAAACTTTTAAACTTGATACATCCAACAAATGGTATTCTGCAATCATTTTCAGTAGATATTTCTGAAGTACCAGCAAAATGATGAAAGATTTCAATGCATCCACAAGTTTCCAAAGGGGTGGGGTGGGGAATCACAGGTCATTAGACTTTATTAGCTATTCAAATCAGTATAGAAAGATGACTTGCATTATTTTAATTTACTTTCTAGTCACTGTTATTTAGTGTGCACAACCATTTTGCATAAAGAAAATATTATATTTGAAATTGGTTTACTTTTCTGTAAGCTTCACAATACAATTTCTAAATTGAAATGCATTGACTGTAGGTCAATACCTATGAAAGTATTTCCCCGCAGAAACCTCTTTTATAGTGACCAGAGTCCCAGCCCTTGTGGTCTCTCCAGTTTTTGTCTCTGCCTCCCCAGTTCAAATTGCCTGGCTATACTCCAGCTGAGCATATTCAACTTTTCCTGACTGTCATTGTAGATGTTACTTTGTTGATTTCATCTTAGTGCTTATAGGGTACACAGATACATTTATCTTGCTGCATCTTTGGATCATGCTACTGTTCCCAGTGGAAGAGGAGGTGACTGGTTTGCCTGGAATGGCATGACCATGGACAGAGGAAGGCATATTGTTAGATGTGAGACATGCTAGGTAAAGGCAAGGTGGGTTAGATGCTTGATATCTGTCTCTTGTTTTGGTTCTTCCCTGTTGTTCTGGTGGACCCCCTGAATTTGCTCTGATCTGTTGATACTGCTACTGAGTGCCAGGCTGGTTCATGGTTAAACAACTGACTTGATTGTGAATGAAGAGTCCAAACTACCATGTAACAAGAAGATTTGGGTAGGATGGGCCTGTATTAGGTTTGTCCAAATCTGTACTTGGTACATCATCAACCGGGGAAGGGGGTAGTTGCCAGGCACACTGGTCTTACAAGAACTGCACTCGCATCCAGTTTGCTTCTGAGTTCAATTCAAGGTGCTGGTGTTGATCTGCAAAGTCTTAAATAATTTGGGACCAGGCTACCCAAAAGACCACCTCCTCCCAAAAAGACCCCCCCACCTCCCAGAAATTTCAGATCTTTAGAGGAGGCCTTGTTGCATGTCCAGCACCTCATGAAGTTAGGTTGATGGGTACACATAACAGGGCTTTCTCTGTAGCAGTGCCTCAACTCCCTACCAAAGGAAGTTAGGCTGGCCCCATCTCTTTTCAGCTTCCAGCGGGCAGCTAAAACAGTGCTGTTCTGGAAGGCATTCAGTGTTTGAAATTGCTGTTTTAACTGTTTTAAAACTAGATTCTGGGACTGACTTTAGATTGCTTTTAGGAGTTTTTAAAGAGTATTTTAATGTATTTTTATTTTTTTTTAATCTTTGTATTGTTTTAATTGGTTTGGTTTTGTTCATTGCTTTGTGAATACAGAAAACATTGAATAATAAAAATAATAAAATAAAATAATAGAAAACGGCTCTGATCAAAGAAAGTAAAGAAAAATCAAATCTTTTAAGTGGATAATATTGGCCCTTGGTAAATGGTTTTGGTTACTAGCAGAGTTTTCTAACTTGGAGCAGTAGTTTCAGTTATATGAGATAGATTATATGCATCTATTCTGGTGAATAGACAAATGTCTGACATGGATCCACAGCTTTGCCACTGACAATCATCCAGCTCCAAGGGAGTGATGAAGATGAAACTAACCAGAGCATGCCACAACCATGTCCTATTGTCTCAATAATACATATGGTGAGGATGTGGCCCTAAATAGCTCAATTTGCTAGCATTTTAGAGTTTGAATTGACATAGAAAGCTCATAACACAGCCTATTAAAACCAAAAGGTTTTTTGATTGTTTGTTTGGGAGGGAGAAAAACAATGTGAGAAATTTGAAAATTAAGTCCTTCAATAACCACAGAGATGTGCATTATTGTGCCATCTTTATTTATCATACTTATGAATTCTGCCTGTTTGGGGAATTTTGTCCTTATTGAATAGAAACAGCTCAATCAGAGTTGGTCCAATTTTTTTTTTTTAATTTGTTGCATGTCAAAACAAAATTTGCCAATGCTTTCTTCTGCCTTTTATTTCAAAAATTCACACAGAGACACACATGCAAAGCACAGGAGAGACTTTGAGAACAGCAAGAAAAAAATGCAACTACAGTTATACCTCAGTTAATGGAGCAGATATGTTCCTGGGCATTCCTTCTTTAACAGAAAATTTGGTACCAGTGGCAGAAATAATTGGAAGAACAGGGACCAAAAAGGACAACTCCAACAAGTTTCAGCAAACTTTTTAATCCAAAACTAAAAGATGCATGTCTGAAATGAAACAAGCAGATCAGGTCATACAAAAGTGAACAAAAGCATTCTGAATCTTCTAGAGACCACTTGAAATCAAGGTGATACGTAATGAGGTACTTTTTTTCTTCACCAACTTCCACTTTTCTTATGATTTCCATTGTGGCGGCTAGATCTGTGCTTTGTTTTGCCAAAGACACAACAACTTGAAGAAACTTAACATTTGTAGATAAGCATTAGATAGCAAAGCGGGGAGTCAGAGTATGAGGCAGATAGTAAAAATTATAACAGAAAGTAAATATAAAAAGTGGAAATTGAAGGGAAGACAACACAAAAAGGCAAAACAATAAAACAATGAAGCTATTAAACCAAAGAAAAACAAACTGCAACAGAGACTCTGGCCCTTTCCACACGGAAAAAAAAATCGGAGCGGGGCGTCCTCTGACGGACGTAGTCCACACCTTGTAGTGCACAGGGTCGGACATAATTTTAGGTTCTACACGTTCAATCGCACGGAGATGGTACCATCGGTCAGCGTGCGGTCTTTTTAAAAACCGGGAGAGGAGGTGGTCTTTTTTTTTTGTATCGCTCTATAGCGATCGTTCCCGGATGTGTGGAAGCAAAAATACGGGCCGATTCGGGCATGACGTTATTGGTGGGCGGGCCGTGGGCGCGCACGGCGTCAACGGTTGCTCCGCCCCAACAGGGAGCTGGAGGGCGCCATGTTTTTCAGTCTCGGACAGCGTTGTCGGTAAGCGGTTTCCTGCAGCAAGAAAAGTGGAGAAAGCAGTTAGAGGTAAGTAAAAAAAGGGTTTGGGGGGTTTGGGGGATTGTCGGGACCCCGGAGTGCCCTGCAGGGGCCTACTGGTTGTGGTTCTAAGCACGTACCGCGAAGCCCGCGGGTCGGTCAGAGCTATGTCTTGGGCTTGGGGGGTCCGCACGTTAACACGGGGCCAGGCATCTCGCTTCCCGGTCGCGGGGGCACATTGGTTTGGGCGCGGTGGTGGTTGGCCATGGGCCTCCGGAAAGCATCCCAGTCCTGTTAGTTTGACTTTTGTGGATGTGAGAAGGCGGCACGTGGCGATGCGTGGAGCATGGGGGGTGGGGTGTGTTGTGCGCTTGTGTAACTTGATTTTATTTTGGTTGTCGTATGTAATTCATTTCTGCTTCCTGCATTTTGTTTCACGCTGGGTATGGCCTCTGTGGATGGGGGGGGGAGGCCGCCACCACGGGCCGGCATATCACAGTGCCCACCTAGCGCACGTGCATGCGTGAAGCACTAACAGGCTCCTCTCCCCACAGGCGCGGCGGGCACATGTGCAGCCCCCCTTGCAAACTTCAAGGCACAGGAAGGGATGGTGTGGAAGCCTGTCCACCGGATCCTGGGGGTGGGACTGGGCCAAACTCCAACACAGGCAGGGCAAGGGATCGTCCAGGGCATCAACATCAACGGGACTGGTTACCAGAACTTTACTTTGCGTGATCGTGATTTTTTTTTCTCCTTCTTTAGTTCTCCGGGTTCCCACAAGGGTGTGGAATTCGCACCTGATTCCAGCACGGTTTTTGCTCGCCATGAAATCGACTGGAAAGCCAAGCAACGTGGAGCAAACGTATGAAAACGTCCCTGTCTCTGCGCCAGGATGCCACTTCCATGCAACCACGAAACTGATGGGTTTTCAATGTTGGGGAGGTGATTCCAATCCCATCCTCCCGGCTCATCCTTGACCCTGATACCCCTGGGAGCTACGTGCCATTAAAACCGAGTGCGGAAATGGCCCTGAATGAGTCCCTCGCTTGGTCATGGCGCAACTCCTCTGGGCCAATTTTCCCTCATCAGGTATTTCCATCGGTGCTGCAGGGGTGAGGCAAGGCTCCAAAGGACTTTGCGCAGTGCTCTTTGAAAGACCAAAGACCCCACTCAGGGCCCACCAAGCTATGAGGACCCTCGCAACGGGCCATGTTGCGTGCTCCAACAGCACCTTATGTATCCCCTTTTGGTGTAAGCGCACTGCAATGGGTTATATGTAGGGCGACAACTCCACATAAATCAAATTTTTCCCTCCCGTGGTTTGTGGAAAGTGAGTTGATAGAACCAAAACAAGGCCAATAAAAGGTGGTTGTACACAAGAACACCAACGCGTGCGTGAAATGTAAAAAATTTTTATTATTAACTATTTACACATTGGTTTAAAAAACAAGGGGTGTTGGGAAGTCAAAGGGAATGGGTGGGTTTTACAAAGGGGGAAGGGGGAAACTTAACACCGGG